>JAJHUR010073204.1:0-30617 GCA_027495735.1 Lutjanus campechanus
TATACTGTACATGGGAATTATAGCATGAGTCTAAGTACGGTTGTGGGCGATTTTTGGACAAAGCCACAACATTGAAGATTTTGTGGTGGAAGAATCCACAAAATCTTCTCCCATGACAGAACTGATGGTGCAGAATGGCTGCGAGCAAATATACAGTACATGAAATGAGCCGCTGAGGGCAGATGATGTTAAACTAACTTGGGAAGAGATAACACAGCTGGCTAACATGTGTTGCTCAGGTGCTGGGAGAACTGTTTCCCACTGTAGAGAGCGGCTCAGTGATATTAGGCAAAGAGCCAACCAGACGCTGGTGGTGAAGCAGAGGGACAGTTTGGGCTCAGGAGGAACACTTCCACCAGCCAACATCTAACTTCTATGTGGAGGATGAGGCCAGCCTCACAGTGTACATGATAAGCATGTAAAATAAAACAGTTGTATTTTGCACTTGTGATTCTGCTCTGTAAAAGAGTTTGTAAATCCTTGTGTATGCAAGTCTCCTCAATTTTAGGAACATGTAAAGCCAGACACCAAAATACCAAATGGACACAAGAATCAAACATATATGAATGAACAAAACTTAATCCAATGGAAACAGAATTTTTGTAGCCCCCATTTGTGATGCATAGTCACAAAAATAGATCCAATGTCTGTGTGAACTAGGCTGATGAGTGCTAATGAGGACAAGGACAAACAACCCAGTTGTCCCCTGCTGTGGCATATTCCATAGTGTTTTCAGAATCAGCTTTATTGGTCAAGTATATGTACACATTTAGGGAATTTGACTGTATTTTTAGGTTGCTTTCCAAGAACAATTTACAGGAAGCTCAAAACTCAAAAATAGGCTACAGCTAATAACAAGCACACCACTGCTGAACAAGACAGGTAATTATGTAAAAGAAAAACACAAGAGGAATATATCAGAAAGGTATCACATATGCATTGAAATGTCCAGACAGACAGATATATAGAAATAGATACATATGTAATCCCTTCATCAATTTCTGCATCTACCCCTGGTGCTCCTCCCAGTTGGACATGCCCGGAAAATCTCTGAAGGAAGTCGTCCAGGAGGCATCCTAATCAGATGTCTGAACCATCTCAGCTTGCTCCTTTTAAATAAATAAATAAATAAATAAATACATAAATAAAGTATCATGGTTATTTATCCACTAATTTAAGGCACTCTGTGATTTTATTCCTTCAGGTGACATTGTCCGTTTTCTGGGGTCCATTCAGTCTCTCTCTTTTGGTTATTTTATTAAAAAACAACTTTCTACCTAGAAGAACTACACTCTGCACGGCACATCATCCCTTGGTACATTGCAAACATTGACACCTGATAACACGGGAATATGAGGCGTATGTGCCTTCAAATTAAAACCTCAAAGTCTTCATTATTCGGGTCAGGCGTACACAGTGACACTTTCGGAAGAAATAAGGCTTAGTATAGTTAATAACAGACCTCGTTCCGTCATTTGACTCTTAAAAATCAAGTTAAGTGTGCTACAATCCGATAAAACGGCGTGCCTGAGAGTCACCGTGGGATTTATTTTGAAGGTGACAACCGGAAATTGATGTAATCATGTCTTCAGCTTGACGGTAGCATAGCGCGTGCTGTGAGGCAGGTGATAACGATTCACCGTTAACTGGCAGATTCAGTTTTGTACCGGAGCACAGCTTTTGTTACCGCAGCTGAACGGGCAGGAAACTCCCCGACCTGAAGGATTTATATTAGCCTAAGAGACTTTATTTTCGGGGGGACCGTTTCATCCCAGAACCTGCGACAGAGGACCATGTTTCTCCTGCAGTACACCGGTAGGCTGGTCTAACTAACCTCTCAGCATCACACGTTTCACTCATAGGTGATGACCATAAATAACATTCATGGAAAAATCGTTTTAAGTCTGTTTAAAGCGTGCCAGTATCTGGTAAATACTGACTTTATAGAGACTTTATCACGTTTTGTGATATTGTTTTCCTCTAATGATGCCATTGTGTTCCTGGGGGACCAAACAGTTTATTTTGGTAACAAGGTATTTCAGCTAACATGCATTTAACATTGTAACGCTAAGCTGCCAGTTCAGGCATTTTACCAAAAGGTGGTCAACCTCACACAAACTGCAGCATAGATTTTGTGTTCTGAATGAGAGTAAAAAGTCTTAAGGAATCATATGAAGGGAAAATCACCTCTAAATAACCTATAAATCCTACAGAAAATGTTTTTTTTTGTGAGAAAAAGGGGTGAACCTCACATAAATTGCAACGGAAAATCTAACAAATGTTTATTGCTCATAAAAGTTTCCTCCATAACATATAAAAAGTTCCAAGAGATCCAAGTGGTGGTTCAAATGTGTCAGGCTTCAATGCTAATGGTTTTTTTTTTTTTTTAATTTTTTAAATTTATTTCTGATTCATGACTCACTTGTCAGGTCAGGCAAGTGAGTCATGAATCTACTTAACCAAAGTCAATTTTTACTTGCCCCTTCACAAATTGTTTTATTTATTATTGGCTATTAAATAGAAAGAAAGTTAATTGTCTAATTGTCTGATCCAGTTTTCAGATTTAATCTAGGACCTCTATGTCTATAAAATGTCAGAAAATTGTGAAAAATGTCCATCCCAGTTTTTTAAAGCCCTTGGTGGTCACATTTTGTTCATCTAAAATCTAAAGTCATTTAGTTTAATATGATATTATACAAAGGAAATGGGGAAACCTCCATATGTGAGAGGCTGAAAACAGCATTTTCTAACAATTTTGCATGAAAAATTACAGTAACTATTAATTGATTATCAAAATAGTTTAATAGTTTTTTTTAATTTTTTCACTTGTGTGGTTGGTCAAGTGAGTTGCCTGATTTACTTGCTTGACATGACATTTCACTTGCCCTGAGCAAGCCTCATTTTGTTTTTTTCAAACCAAACCCTGGTAACACCTTTTTGTTTACTAACTGAATCATGTAAATCAATATCACTATATTACTATGCTTGTATACAAGGGAATATAAATTGGCACTAATCCATTTAAACATTGACATTGATTAACATAATTTTAAACAAAGTTATTTAAATATCACCTAAAATATCAGTTTCACATGACTGCCAAATTGACAGTAATCAACATAAATATTGGTGCTGATGCACAACACAAATTTGTAAGCATTGTAAAAATACACAAACTTATAGTTCATTGTGATCCACTTGGATACCTAAGTGTTAAGAATTTCTAAGAACTTCCTTTTGCACATTTACTGCATCCACCTCCATCTCTCATTCACGGCACTTAGCTCGAAATCAAAGAAGAAGATGTGCACTAATAGCTTTTATTAACATAGGTGGGAATGGGAAATTGTGGCTGGATCTATTCAGTATCTTTCAACACTTTCCCCCACTTTGATTTCTTAAGTATAGTAGTATAGTTGAAAACAGTTGAAAGAGTTAATGTTGCATGTTGTGTGGAGTCATGTGCTATAATGTCTATGCTGTATATGGAATTAGATAAAATAATTTACTGTTGCCTTTTTGTTTCTTGTCACAATCACTGTTGTGAGGATGGACAGCATCTGCTCTTGAACTGTTGTAGTTCAATGTTCTTTCATTATTATAATTTTAATTTATATCTATCGGCGAAAATTACGATGCTGTTTCTATAAAAATTTACTATGTGTTTCATTTTAATAAATTGTAACAGTATTAGGGTCTAATTCAGGATATTCTTAGATTTTTCAATGGTGACGACCATGTTTAAACTTGATTTGTGCAAAGTTTATATCCCTTTAAAAACTTTATTACAGGATTAGTTTTCTTCTGTAATGAAATTCATTTTGCTCATTTGACTTTATAATGTCGTTTATCCCTTTTCTCATCCTGTGAGCGATGGTGGAACTTAGGGGGAAGTGTGAAGTAAGTGTTGAAAAGTCATTTGATTTGGCTTGGATAGGGATAAACAAAGTTAACTTTATCAGACTCTCTCCAGCCACAAATCTGATAGGCATGCATTTCTGGGGGACTCCAAACCTTTGCTTTTTGTGGGGGCCACTCTCTCCAGCAACCCACATTAGAGAAGCCAGTACCAAAGTCGTTATCTGTGAGTATGTCAAAAAGCATTAAGAAAACAGGCTATATCTATATACTTGCACTCATTAAAACTTTACCATTAAAAATTCTTGGAATAAATGATAAAATCAAACTATTCCTGTTGGTCTCCAAAGCCCACTTTGGAAACTACTGGGCTCAGCCTTTATATGCCTGCTGGATTAAACTAATCTAGGGTTTTAAGTGCTGATGACTTTGTGTTTTCTGCACATGTATTTCCTAATTTCCCTGTGATCCTTTAAATGTAGTAAAATCAAACTGTTTACCACAGTCACTGAGCAATTGGTGGATCATAGAATCCATGAATCTCCTGCTAACACACTTACAGTTTTATTCAAACACTTTGTTCACTGCCATAGCTGCCCCCCGTTTAAAGTGCTGTGATTTATTTAGAACCAACTCCAGGTCTCTCACAGCTAGTCTAATGATGGATAAGTGCTCATAATTTGACGATTAGTTCCCTCAGTAACTAGCCAGCCAAGTGTTGAGAATATGAAAGCAAACCTTTTTTTGAGGAACAAGCTCTGTACACACAGCCGTGCAGTTAAGTTGGCAGCACTTTTGAACTTTTGGTAACTCTTATGTTTGTAGACTTGATATTGTATTTAGCAGACAAATGATTCATTAAGAAACTACATAAGAAGCCAGCGAGTAACAATGAAGCACAGTGTCAAATTTAAGCTACAAGTGCAGCTATAGATTATTTTTCTCTATCAATTAATCTGTTCTTTCTTAAAGGGCCACACATCTTAATTTAGGTCAGTTTTCTTGTCACAGGGAGTACTATTCAGGCTGTGAAAAGAGTTGTATAGGGTCTTCTGTGACTCTGGGCGAATTTTGTAAAATCTGAGAAAATAACCTGGATGAAGTCGTCAGTGATATCTCATTTTAGGCTTGGAGACACTTTGGAGTTTCATCAGAAAGCCTGTGCTCTGAAGTGGGGGTCCCGTTATGGGAAATGTATCATCCAGTATCATACTAAGAAGATATCTCAACCTCTGCTGCTTTGATTTTGACCAGTATTTTTCATTTGTCTCTTGTCAGTCCCTCAACTTTTTAGAGGTACAGTATTGCCTTGGTGAGTACCTGTTAAATTGTTTAGTCTATCAAGTGTCAGAAAATAGAGAAGCGTGCCCATGGTGACATCTTTAAAGTGGTGTGTGTTGTCAAACTGTCATATTCAATTTACTCTAATGTCAATCAAAGAAAAGATGTTTACGTCCAAGAAACTGAAGCCAGTGATTTATTTGGTCATATTTGCCTGAAAAATGTTTAAACAATTAATTACTTGTCAAAATTGTTGCCTGTTGATTTCCTGTACATTGAATACAGCCAGAACAGGAGGTGAGGTTTTAACTGTCAGTCTGTGAACAGCAGTCTGCTGCTGGCTAACATTAGCATGAAGAGCTGCAAAGTTTACCGCTGTTTGTCGACACCGTCAGCTGTTCTGTCTTGTTGTAGACTGTCTGTTTTCTCTTTATCCTGTTCTTGGAGTCTCTCGCTAACACTGACTTCATGCGAGCATATGTCTGAGTGTGTGCTGCTATGATCAGCACTGTGGTGGGTGTGACATTACGGCCAGTGTGTGCTGCGCACATGACGCGACCATCATGCAGAGTATGTGTGTGAATATGACTGGCACAGAATCGGATATGAGACGCTGACCAGTCGGTCACCAGTCAGGGCCGGTCATGCTGAAAACCGGCTGGTTCCAGTCTCTGGCTGGTCAATCGGTGCATCCCTAAAATAAATTAAATGTTTAGGGCTTTCCTTACAAATAGGCTGATCAAACCATATCAAGCTATCAAACAATAATTTGTTGTCCCCTGCAGTAATTCTGTGGGTCCCCATGGGGTCATGATCCCGCTGATGAAGACCCAGGGATTAATTGACTAATAATTTTAACTCCATTCAGAATTTAAAATAAATATTGAATGCATTAAAGCTGTGTGCTTAACTTCAGCCCGGTCATCAGTTCACTCCAGGAAACCTCAGATGAAGTGATTTCTAAAACTGATGTTTTATGTTAATGCTTCCTGACTCCTCCAGCGATGGAACAAAGTCTTACCCACTCTCAAGAATGTGATGGGCGACATCCTTGCATCCATCACTATAAGTGGAGGCTGAGTGGCCTCAGGAGCAACCATGGTTGAGTTAAGGTCTATCATTCCCTGTGACAGCCATTTACCTCCACACTGCACCGATCCTCTCTCTGATCAATGAGCAGGACATTGTTGGATTGCCTTCAGGAGGGAGGGGCTGTCAGAGAGGGTTGACAGAAATACAGAAAGATAGAGAGAGGTAGAGATTGAAAGAGCCAGAGAGAAACTACTGGATATCTGCTCTGTTTTGAGTTTGCAGTGGCCCCAGGATAATGGTGCTAGTATAGCTAAATTAAAGCACAACTGAATGAAGAGTGAGATATTGTAGAGTGTGAAGAGATTTGTCAGCTTTGGAAAAAAATCTCCCTTTTAAATGAGGAAACGTAAGCTCAGTTTTGCTAACAATTCAGCGGTAAGTGTGTGTCTTGTAACAATGGCTATGGGGAAAAGAGGCAGCATAATGAAATGTGAAAATATGAGTCAGAGATAAAGGAAGCTCCCGTTCTGTGAGTACCGCTGGCAATATCAGTGTTTGGAAATGGAGGATTCAGGAGGGTACGCTGCTGAAAGGCTGTGATACTCAGCTCTAGTAACCTGGTTATGGATCATCCAGCAGCACCACGAAGGCCCAGGAAGACATTGGGTCTCCTGGCTGTTCAGCTCTTGAACTGCGTTTCTTTAGACATGAGTCACTCTTCATGTCTTATTGTGGTCCAGTCTTTGAGGAGCCTTGTGCTGCAATCAAGAGCCAAAGAGTGATGCTCCTATTGTCTCCACTGAGTTTCTTTAAGACAGTTAATAAGAATTATGCCTATCCTGCATTAGTAGACAGTGCTTAGTCAATAATTAGAAAATGTCTTTTATCAAGATGTTGACATGATTTACCTGTGTGGACCATTCCATTACTACTTTTTTATGCACAGTGTGAAATTAATGGCTGATGGCAACCTATCAACATTAAGTTCTGATACCTGAGTTTTCTGTCAGGCCTGGGTATAGGCGATTGCAACAAAACTATGCTCTGAGCCATTTTTAGCATAGCTTTAATAGTATAGATGTTACAGTATTCGTTTCTGTTTGCATTGATGAAGTGGGTTTTATGATGAGTTAACAAGACAGTTGAATTCATCTCAGTTCAGCAGAGAAACCTGAATTCAGAAGGTGAATGGTTTATTACAGAAAAGAAGCAGACATGTTGCAATGCAACAGTTATGCTCTCATTTTAATCCAAGCAGCTGTCCACACCAGCTCTATGCGTCTCCCAGCTGCGTCTGATGGGCGTAAATGCACATGAAGCATTTTTTTTAAAATGTCTTATTTATTGTTTTTGACAATATGCAATACGTAAGGTTGGTGCTCAGTAAAAAGGCACTGAAAACATATTTTATCCACATTTCGTAACCTGGTCAGAACAGATTGTGCTCCAGGGCCAGAGAACTCTGCTCCAGTTTAATCCCTTTATTTGACCCAGCAGCTGGGAAACAAGACACAGGAGCTTTTTTCTGCAGTATTTATTTGTGGGCAAATCATGCATTTACTGCCACTAGACAACTTCACTCCTTTAACATAAATCCCTTTGCTCTGATCACCAACAACTGTCTGTTCTGAGCACAATCACCAGCACTTTTTTCCTATATCTCTATTGCTAATTGCTAAAAGCTAAGAGAGCTTGTAAAACGTAGCAAACTCATCATTTGCATATATCAGTTGAAACTACTTGGGGATCGGACTATTGCCTGTTGAGGCATAAGTGGTATCACCATGCGGGGCCTAGCTGGTTAGCATGCTACCATTAGTAGATATCTCTGCAACACTGTAACACATTTCATAAACATCTTTGACATAAAGTCATTACTGTTACTTCTTCACATACTGTTGATAATCATTAATTTTTTTGAACGTTACAAGCTACATTCCACCTTCAACGATGGGCCATGGGTGGTGCAAGGTTTATTTTCTTTTCTCTTCCTGGACATTTTAAATCATGTTTCAACATTAAAAAAAACATAAAGCAAAATTCACACTAGCTACATTTTTATTTTTACATTTTCAGAAATATCAAAACAAAAGCAATAAGCAATAAACATTAAGGTATTAAGATCATCAATATTTACAACCCAGATTAATATCAAATTTGCTGCAGTATGCTGTATGGTCAACATAAACCTATTGTTTCTCTCTTCATTTCTATTACTTATGGATAGAAAGCAACTCACTTCAACTTTCTTTTACTGTGTCTGCAGGAAGTAACTCTCACCTCAACTCTTAGTGGGGTTTCCCCTTAAGGCAATGGGTAATTATTTAAAGCAGAATCGCAGGAATATCTCAGAACTTAAAAGACTTATGAAGACAGCAGAGCCATCATCAAATTTGGTTCTTGAGGATAAATTTTCATAATGCATTTTATACATGTGAAGGCAGCATCGATAAATGCAGTTTGAACTCCTTTGCATCTAATTTACGACAGTCATCTCTTTTGAGCAGGCAACCTGACAAGGAGCTTAAGTGAATCCCTAAACAGCTCTTCTCATCTTTTGTAAGTCTTAGTTTCTGAAAGACAATTATAGAAATCTTATTCCTGTGACATCTGCCCTGAGAGCTCATTAGAGTCCTCATTTAAATGTGCCTACCTGCAAAATCAGATGAAAGAAAACATGTTATTTTGGTCGAGGCAATAAAGCATGTTCATGGCTTGTTTGGCACTAAATGAGTTTGTAATTTTCACTCTGCCCCCTCTTATATTTGAGTACCTCACGCAAATCTGATGCGCTGTTGTTACACCCACAAAAGCAATTGTTTGGAAAATTATTTTTTCCTTCTTTTTTTTTTTTAAACTAGTAGGGAGGTGTAAAATTGTTCCTATTACAGTTAGAGAGAGACTTTGAAATCAGAATTTGGTGGATAATGGTGCTTTTTCAAAGTTACTACCACCGCAGTGGACAGCTATGCTATTGAGCACCGTCATTGTGCATTCACACTGCTGGCAACTTTGTTGATGGTGTGCTCTCTCTTGGCTGAGTGTGGGCGATGTACGAGTACTGCACATCATGTAGTTTTCCCTGGTTTAGTTTTACCCTCTGTGATAGTTGTGCTAATTAGATTGGATTTATCACAAATTAATTTACTTAAATGCTCAATTATTGATGGAGACGAGTTGGAAACCATTCCCTAGTCATTGTTTTTAACACCTGCATTCTTGTAGTCTTTCAAATAACAATAACAGGGTAGCAGTCGACTTTGAAGGGCTGTAATCAGCTTTATAAAAAAATTGACACAGAAGGGAAGCAAGGAAACAGACATCTGCTGATTGCAGATACAGTAAGTGCAAAAAGGTTTGCTGTGGACAAGATTTCTGGGCCATCATGCATGCTGCATTTGGCCCAGTGTCTGTCGACATGAAGGCATGGTAACTACTATCATTCAGGGCTTGATATTAAGCTTTTTGGGCAAGTACCACAGATGTTTTACTTGCCCAACAGTCAAAGTTTCTTGTCTTGAATGGAAAATATAGGCTTACTGGAAAATCAGATCAACAAGGATTTGGACAGTTATTGTATTACATGTACAGTATAATTACATACTTTTATCTTGGAAAAAATTAGCGTGCAGACCTTTTACTTGTAGTGAAGTAATTTCAAAGTCAGGTATTAGTACTTTTGTTTAAGGACCTGAATACTTTCATCACTGCTTAGAACCACCACGATTATACAATTATGACAATACGATGATCAGTATTGGCAGGTTTTTTTCTTTGATAGCTGATAAAATAAATTCACTTAAAAATGTGTTACTTTGGCTCTGATGCAGCCGCCTCTGTCTTAAGTCACCACTCTGGGCTCTGTAGCAGTATCTCACCGACAGGCCCCCACTGATCGGTTACATGACACGAATGATAGCCAATCAACACTGAAGCCTTTACAGTAAATGCAGTACAACTGTTGAAGTTACGAAAAAAAAAACGCTCTATGCTGAAGTTTTAAAACCACTACATCTTCTATCTTATGATCAATTTCAATGATCATGTATCCCCAATGTCCCATTTACACTGCTGAAAATGGCTGTGAATTGGATGCCAACTTCAGCATTGACAGAGTAAGGCACTTTGTTGCAGTGATGTAACGTCACAGTCAGTCAACTAAAACAAGAAATAGAGTATATTAATGTAGCCATAATGCTGTATACAGAAATAAAGACATACCTGGGTAGATATAGAAAAAGAGAGGAGAACTTGGTGAGTTTCACTTCTCGGATCAGGAGCTGAAACTGTATCACAGCCGCGACAGGAAGCAAAGGATTAATTTCACACAGCCGATTGATCCGGGACAGCAGCTATCTGTAGGTACGATGTTTCATATGATCTGTAAACAGTTCCAGCTCTCATCAAACAGGAGGTGGGCCACCTGATTGGAAGTTTAAACAAAGACGTTTCTGTAGACGAAGAGTTTGTTTGAAGAGTTCGGTGAAACACATGTGAAACAAGTGGTCCGCTATGTTGCATGTTTTGAATATGTTTTCGTCAACAACATAAAAAGAACAAAAAGAAAAGTACTGAAAAATTAGTACTCATTTTGCAGAATTTTGGACTGTGACTGATATATTAAATAAATGTAACCTTAATACTGGTACTGATAAGTCAATTCAATGCATAAGCAGCATTTTATTATTGTAGCTGCCCAAGGTGGAGCTAGTTTGAACTGCTTTGTGTGGCTTATAAAATCTCCGCACTTTTTGTTTTAAGATAATTAAACATTGCTTAAAGGCATTTCAACAAAGTTTTGTCTTGGAGTTGGTACAAACGGTAACAAATGGTAGACTGCTATTCTAAAATATCGCACCAAAATGTCAATTTTTAATGCAAATGAATATCACTTCTAAATATCGCTTATCAGTCTCCCGATTACTAATAATCAGTATTGGTATTGGCCCTGAAAAAAACATATTGGTAGATCCCTACCCGAAGCCTACCCCAACCCCACCCTTAGTGGGATTGTGGGTAGTTTTTGTGTTGCTATTTATGTAACATTACTACAGCATCTACTTTGTACTGTTAAATAATGGAAAAACTGGCCAGAAACAAAATGGCCACTCATTATTGCACCGCTCTGAGTGTGTGGGATCAGAGCTGACACATAGTCAGAAGTGCATTTTCACCCTCTTGATTGGACAACTGTGTGAGGTAGTCCACTTGCCCGATCACAGACTATCCAGACTTGCCTCAGGCAAGTGGGCACGCACTACTGTTGAGCCCATTACAAAGACTCAATATTTAGCTAATTAGAGTGAATAAATGGAGCGTTTCCACTCGGTATGTAACTGTTTGAACCAGTGGAAGCCTTTTTTGTTGTCTGAAGCAGTTTTAAGATTATGATGAAAAAGAATAACTGCTTTATACTTTACCAATTGTCAAGCTCTCCCAGTGGAAATTAGATGCAAATATGGAGACACTAAAGTAAATAGAGGTAATATATTATGCTGCAGCAATAGCTGTTGTGAAGTGTGATTTGACAGTCCTTTGGAACATCAATAAATAGTTGACTAGTTTTTATTTGGACAAACTGGGAATTCTGCAGCTGCCCAGAAATTTGACACGTCCTCTTTTATAGACTGGTAAGTTATTCATTAAAGAAGTGAATAAGTAAGTGTAAATAATGAAAACAATAATGAAAAGTGAAATATTCAGATGAATAACTCAGAAGGGCAAAACAATATAACAACAGTTGTTGCTATCCCTTTTCATTATATATTATATAATGAGAAAAAATGCTACATGGATAGGCCTTTAGGAATAAATCCAGTCTCACTATGGATCTTAGTGTTATTATATACTTCCCTGTGCTTCCAGAGTGCATTAAATGACCACTGATTTTGATTAATTTGATGCTGGAGTTCATCTTTACATACTGTATACTGCAAAGCTAAGATATCTGAAAAAATCTTAAAATATCATGCAGTTCATGACAGCAAAATCACAAATTACAGTCTCAGAAGGTGCTATAACGTGGCCTGGTAGCTCAGTTTGACGCCAGCCTATGACCATTTGCTGTATGTCGCTGCCCCACTCTCCCTCTGTCTCTCTCTCTCTCTCTCTCTCTCTCTCTCTCTCTCTCTCTCTCTCTCTCTCTCTCTCTCTCTCTCTGTCTCTCTCTCTCGCTCGCTCACTAGAATTGAATGGTTTCAAATGGGGACTTCATGTTTTTACTTGTTGTATTTTATTTGTTTATTTGACAGGAACAATGCACAGGTCCTTAAATGTACCACAGTTACATTAAGTTAAGCTACTTTTCACCTGCAGTCCCTGGGTGTGAAACAGAGAATAATGCTATATAAAAACACAATTATAAGACAGAACATATTCAACTGCTTCAGCAATAACAATAACAAGATTACACAACATTAAGACAATAATACGGCTTCACAGCATTAAAACACCACAACAATAAAACCACAGCATTAAGACACCACAGCAACAACAATAAAACCACAACATTAGGACACAACAACAAAATTATGTGATTTGGATTTTAGCCATGATTTCATTAGGGGTGTAACAATACATCGATCCACATCGATACATCGATTAATTAATTAATGATCCAATTACATCGATGCACAATGACAACATCGATCCACATCGTCATCTTTAAGATACGCCTTTATTTTGAAATTCACATAGCACGTCTGTATGTCTGTGTCACCATTTCCTGCGCACCCCCGCCGCCTTCAAACAAGGTGAACGGCGGCGTCATGGCTAGCGCGAGCGGCCAAGAAAAGGACGATGATGATGACATACGCTTTCCTCTTGGAAATAAATCGGCGCTGTGGAAATATTTCGGATTCCGACGGACGTCTCAACAGACAAAACTCGCGGCACGGCCTTGACCCCCATGCTAGCTCCGCCGGAACCGTGTCAGATGTCACGCCAGCTTTGACCAGTTTCTTTCCAAAAACGCTGAGCAACAACTCGAAAAGAGCGATGAGCATCACAGGTGCCATTTCTTATTTCATTTGTAAAGATATGAGACCTTACAGGAGTGACCTTGGTTAAGTTCTGTTTTGTTTAAGACACTAAAAAAAGAGTGAAGATTTACACAAAAATCCTGCTTTAATTTATATAAAAAGGACTTGAAGTTCTTTGAGTTTTGTTTTATAGGAGGTAAATTGTTCTGTATGATTGAAAGGTCATCAAGGGCTCTTTTTAGTTAACTGACAAAAAAAATGAACTTAAACATGAGAAATGTGAGACTATAGTGAACAAGTAGTCTATTTTTATTTTTTACTTAAGAAGAATACGGTTTACAATGCTTATTTAATGCCTGATACCTGAAAGACCTTAGAAATAAAATGGTCAAATTATATTTCAGTTGTTTTTTGTGAGTTGATATAAATGTAAATGATTGTGTGAGATGGGCATATGATATCGCATCATATCGATCGCAGGCTTGTGAATCGAATCGAATCGAAATCGTATCGTGACAGACTTTGTGATATCGGCAAACATCGTATCGTCATCCAAACATATCGACATCGTATCGTATCGTGATGAAGCTGGTGATTTACACCCCTAGATTTCATCTTGAATTTAAAACCATTAAAGCTTTTGCAGAAGCTTATCTCGCTTGGTCCAATAGTTTATAGCTCTGACAGTGAAGACCGGTCTGCCAAACACAGTAGATCTCTGCTGTACTGCACAGTCACTTCTGTTGGCTGTCCTAGTTGTCCTCTGATTGTCTGAGTGCAGTGATATGAAGTCTTTTAATGGAGGAGCAGCTAGATCACTGATCACTTTGTTCACTAGACTAATATCAGCAAGACACACACAGCTGTCAAAGGTCAGCCTTTGAATGATGTTACTGTGGTGATAGCTTGATGTTTTTTTTCCTGTCCAGTGCCTTGAGTGTTTGTAAAGTGTTTGCAGTGGAGAAAGTGGTGGCTTTCCAGCTTGTGATCAGGTTGTGTGAAATCTGTGAAAGAATTGTTGAGTGCACGTATAATTTTGCTGCATCTAATGGGAGATAGTTTCAAATATACCTGAAGTTCCCTAAATTAAATTCCTTAAATTGAATTTTACAATTTTACACCCCTGCTTCACGCGTTTCTTACAGGTCAGCTATGAATTAATAGTAATTCCTGGATATTTAAAATGTGGCACAGTCTGGATCCTTCCTCCCTTTACCATGGTATCTGGCTGACTTACATTTCTTCTTATATAAAAATACATTCAAGCAATTTTACTTACATTGAGTGTCAGACAAGACCCCAAGAGCCAGTTGGAAATTTCATGCATTGCTGCTGATAATTTTGCTGCGACTTCATGTCTGTCTTTTCCATGTGCGAGGATGACCGTGTCATCTGGGTTTATTTGGGTTTCAACCTCAGGACATACAAGTGGCAGATCGGTAATATATAAACTAAATAAAAGAGGTCCTAAGCTTGAGCCTTGTGGGACACCAACAGAGCAATCAATGAACAATGTGTCCTGTTCCCAACTCTGATGCATTGTTTCTCATAGTGAGTTAGGACTCCCATCCATTTAATTGCATCAACAGAGAAGTAAAAATTGAGCAGATTTGAGAGAAGAACATTATGATTTACAGTATCAAACACTTTTCTCAAGTCTAAAAATACAGCCCCTACAGCACTCCCAGCTGTTCTTGTGCAGAAAAGTAGACTTGATTGATGCAGCTGTACAGGTTATAAGGCCAGCTGATAGAATAAATAAAAAAACAACTTTTAAATCATCATAGGCCTTTTTCTTAAGTTGGTATGAAAAATAACCCCTATGTCAGCTTCTGTGTGAACTCGCTGCTCCTTTTTGAATCAGGCAAAACAAAACAAACACCTTCTCATCTAACAGAAATATGACAAACAGGAACAAGATATCAGTCTGAATAATTAAGTAAAATGAAATGGCAATTTGGTCTGGGGCCTGCTTTACCAAATGTGCAACCTGTAAGGTGTGATTTGTAATATGAGATCATTTTCTTCTATATCATATATCTACAGTTAAGACATGCATTAGTGCGTAAATGCCTTGTAGGACTGATAAATTTATCTGCACCTAATGAGTAACAAAAAGTAAAACGTGATGTTGCCACCATCTGTGTGTAAGCCATGCTTGCAAACTTCTTAACAGGCTACAAGTCTTGCTTAATTTTTCAGTGAAGGAATATTGTGGTAGCTTTATTTTTTATCTGATATCTGCTGTTGAGTATATTTATGTCTGTCAGATTGTTCTTGTTGGCTGGCCTTGTCTTCCAGTTGAGACATTCTGCACGTAAGTGGGATTTTACCAGCACCAGAATCTGTTCATTTGAAGAGCAGTGTGAAGGACTGTGTGGTAGAACACTGTTGTGAATGTCAGCAGAATCAGTGGCAACTTGGCAGCCTGGAGGTGTTTTTGGATCAGCTCTGGCACTCTCGGGGGCTCCACCACCTGATTGATGGAGCTGTTTGTTCCTAATCACTTCAGAGATAAAGTACCATGCAACGGACGTTGAAAGTGGATCTAAGGACTCTGAAGCAGCAGGTGCAGAAGCTACGCCAGAGTTTGGGCAATAACTTCAGGTTGTCTCATAGCTTCACAACCCATGCTGTTTCTCCCTGTGGCTTGCTTTTATTAGGCAATGGCCGTAGTTTTAGCCTGCCACCAATGTCCAGGTGCCTGTGTTTGCCAGAGACTCCATTTGGGACAGTCTGATTGTTCAGCTTTGTGATCTTTTGGAGGTTCGCAAAGCTGAACAATCAGTATTATGTGGTGACTTATCTAATTCAGCAGATAAGTCCATTTTAGTGAAGCTGGTAGATGTTCAGTTTGTGTGGTAAATCAATATGTGGAGGGATTGCCCATCCAGAAATGTTGTGTATGCAAACAATCCCTTTTGAGTTTGAAAGCGTCAGACTAAAAACAGTGAGAGAAGATGGAATAGAAAAAAAAAGACAGTAAATGATTGTAAGGGAAGGGAAAGGTGAAAATAGAAAAACGAGAAGAATGGACAGCTGTAGATGGAAGAAGCAGGATTAAACTGTTCACCAGGGAGCGGCTCTGTGATTACACCTCAGCAGATTTTTTTTCTTTCTGTTCTCACATATCATCTTGAGAAAGAAGCCTGTCTGTATTAAACTCTGTGTGGTAGGAAGGACAGACTGACCGACAGACCAAGAGATGGATTTATAGATTCTGTGCAAATTGTGAACTAAGACAGTTGCATCCCAACAAATGTCAGGCTTGCCTAAAGACTTTGCTGTCTTTAGCCCTAAACTGAAATGCAAGACAGCCCCCTCCTCCTAGATTCTCTGCCTTTCAAAATAGTGGAGGTGCTGGAGAAATGTTGTGGTCGTAGTGGAGCAGCAAGACTGTGGGCAGTATTACTGTGACAATCGCCTTCACTGTACTGGCCTCTTTCAAAAACAAAGTGATGTTGAGATTTTGCTGTGGTTCTGGCATTTTTCTCTTTCCAGCAATGCCAGGATAAACAATTGGAAATAGCACAACACAGGCTATGATGGATTACTGTAAGGATGAAGCACACTACATCAGAATGTGCCTGTGTCCACTGCTGCTGCTGCGGAGTGGACGGAGTCCACTGTATACCTGGGAATATGTGGGCACTAGCAGCTGCCTTAAACTGTATTTGCAAATTAGTCAAATTTACAATCTAATTTACACTATTGTTTAGTCTGAATGATACTGTGTTTTTGAGGTTTATACCAACATTCATTCATGGTGAGGAAGAAAATGTAATCATCTGTCAATCTGGCAGTAAATGTGTCAGTTTATAAAAACTGCAACACTGAATGTCATCTGTGGTTAATTATCATTTTTTCAAAGTTGAAGACAGTCGTTGTTGTTAGCGTGTTGTTAGCTGTCCACCAGCAATCCCCTGATGCCTTGGATTGAGTCTGTCAACCAAAAATTATTGCTGTCATGTGGTTATTGTCACAGCCCTTTCCCTTTGAGATGAGGAAAACGGAACTGATTTCAGCACTCTGTAACTTCTAATTTGAAAATACTGGGTTTTAACTTTTTTTTAATAACCAACTATTAGCCAGATATTTCCAATACCCATACATGTATGAAAGAATATTTGCCAATATAAGGTAACTACTAATCAGCCCACTCCTCTCTTGTTTTTAGTCGATGGATGTACTAACAGTGTTGTTTATGTAACATGCATTTTCCTGAAGACATTGATATGTTGAACATCCTCCCTGTAGAGACCATGGTGGAACATTGAGGTTGTGGTTCAATGGTTTGGCCTGTGAAAAAGCAGCCTCCGCTGAGATTGCTTGTCTGAAAAGCAGCCATGTTTCCAACATAATAGACATAGGAAGCCTTTAGGGTTGTTGATGGCAGCTTGAGGATGAACAGGGACATGAACACATGAATGACTCAAAAATAGCCTGAACATTGAAAAACAAACCATAATGCTGAAGGAGAGGATATAGACTTCTGAAGCAAGCATGTTATCAATACTGTGGCTAAAGCTCTCTGGGTGCTGGCTGTTTCCTCTCCAGGTCCTCAGGGGCAGTCTGGCATTGAATGAAGAACATCCCTATACGCTTCACTGAATGAGAGTGGATTTTTCTTTCCTCCTAGAGGTAAAATCACCATGGAAGGGTTGTTTGTGGAGTCAGTGCTACTCTAGATTAGAAGCTAAAATTACTGAAAGGTGGAGGAACTTCATGGCAGTTTGGTAATTTTCCATTTACCTAAGAGGGCTTTTCTGGGAATCATATATTGGAATTTTTGCTCTGTTTGCTGTAAACATTTTCCCTCTGACAGACCCTTACTGTGCAGACCCTTTCATAAACACAGAAGAAGCTCTATCTAATATGTCATATAGAGCTGCAATGAAGGATTCACTGTGTAAGCTCAAAAGAAGCCCTGTACCTGAATGTTTACCGCACTGAGCTTGGCCAGACTCAGACTCCTGCTGTTTGGATAACTTTGTGGATTTTTGTGCGTTCAGCACATCACGCTGACCAAAATTTGTTCAGGTGCTTTTTTTAAAGTCTTTTTGTGGAATGGATTGTGGTCAGCATTTACAAGGAAGTGATACATCACTGGTGTAACATTTCAGGAGGAAAGCAAAACAGCTTTCATTTGAGTTGTTAATGTTTTGCTGTCTTTGACCGATAAAATGCACCTTCAAGTCAGCAGTATGCATCAGTTATGCAGGTATTTTCTTTCACCACAACATTTGTCTTTGCTGTATGACTATTTTCATTTAATATTTTTTATTATATCCCCTAATCTGATTGCTCTATTGATTAATCATGACAAAATTTGGAGTTTCTTTTCAGTTATTTGCTTTTGTGGCAGTCTGTGACAGACTATTGTTAAATTCTGTTCCTCTTATATCACCATTCGTTAGCTTTGTATAATATAAAAGATATCGCATAGTTACATAAAAATTCATCATTTCTGAGTGCATTTTGGTACACATGTTGCAGTCTATTACCCTCAGGTCTGTAATACTCATACCTGTAAAGGGTTTCCTACAGAAAATTGGTTGGCGGAGGTGGTAAGTAGTGACAGCCACTGATGATACAACATCCTCTAAACTAACTTCTACTTGAAGTGGACTAGATTGAATAAAATGTGTCCAGTTGTTGATTACAAAACTAACTTCAGCCTGGTGTCTGGCCTGCAGTACATTGCTGAGTGTTTTTTCTCACACCATCAGCACCTGATTGTGACTGATTGGGCTGTTTGTCTCTACTTTTCGAAACTTGTGGAAGTTTTTCCCTGACGTTGCGTCGTGCTGCTCTGATTAACTACTGCAAAGCGAACATACAGTGTAATCTATCAATCAATCACCTGCTGAACTGAAGCAGACCTATCTTTGCATATCTCATCCTGGTTTAGATGTAATTCCAAGATGATGGTTTAAATGGCTGTATGATGTACCACTGCACATTTTTTTCTGAAGCTACATCAGTCTTACATTGTATTTTTGAAAAATGTATTAATTTTGTTCCAACTTTGGTGGAGGTGCTTTTTATTTCAGGGCAAGCAGGGTGCCTCCACTGTATAAAATACTGTGTGAAACTGTGTGCAAACTGTAAGTTATGTTTACATGAATGTTTATAGGCATAATATGCAACATGTACAACAACATGTTAAAAGTGTTACCAAAGAAAATCATAACAAAAAGATGAAAGCAACAAAAATCCAGCAAAAGACATTCAGCTCCTATGGTTCCTGTCAGGGCTCATTTATTCACCTCTTATGCTTATGTGAGTCCTTGCAGCCTTCTCGCCATGTGAATTCTCATCTACATTCACATCTCTCCTCTGCCTGTGGCTCTGCATCCAAACACCTTCCCGGTGGGGTTTGCTGTCTGCGTTTCACTGCATCCCTCATTGATTTGGCCTCGTCTGTGAGCTGAGGAGACCTCCACCTGGGTCAGCCCAATCTGAATCCCTCTTTAGGCTGCAGGCTGCAGGTCTCAAACAGTTCAGATGCCCCCTCTGATTATTTTCTGAGCCTGAGGAAATAAAAACAGTGTGATAAAATAAAATTACTATTTTACTGTTTGTGGAGAAACTGTCAATATCTTCCTCAGTGCACTTGGCCTTTTGGTAAGACTTTCACAAGCTCAGCAGGAAGTAAGATGGAGCAAACGGCGACATCAAGTTAGCAATTTGGTGCTGTTACTAAGAAAAAAGCATTTAAAAGCACAGCACACTATTCCTTTATATTTGACCAGGATGTAATTAGATGAATTATAACTAGCTGAAAAACAGCTAAAAATAATCAGTCCAACATTTTCCAGAGGCAGGAGGAAAGCTAACGAACAATGACGCACACAAACACAGCAGGACTCCGTCCTTTTTTCCCACCTTCCCTCCCTCCTGCACTCAATCTTTTTCTTCTTTTATTTCACCACACCGAGCATTTTACGTCAAACCAGCCTGATCATGGCCTCCTGCAGGTGGCAGATGCCCATGGGATCTGAATCATCATCATCACTGCATTCTTGCACATCATTTCACCAGTCCTTTGATGGACATGCTCTCCATGCCTCTATATCTTATAGTGTGACGATGTGTGCTAAGTGAGTGGAATGCAGGAATACAGTTTGCTCCTTAATTTTCACTTTGTCTATGAAAGTCTCTCCAGGCAGACCTTGGAGTCCTTGCTCCCTAAGGAGCATCACAGCTGCAGTGGACAGCTCCCACTGTGCTGCTGCTCCGGTGGAGATAATCTCCCTGTCAGCAGCCTGTCTCCCTCCCAGATGTCAACTGATGCCAACTGTTGTGTACCTTCAGTTTGCACTTCCCCTGTGCTGTCAGCAAACACTCATCTCACCATTTTCTGTGCTACTGATTTTAGCATACTATCACACACATAACAGACTCACTGCATACATTTCTGCATCTCAGTGTTTGGGCCTTGAATGCACAGAGGTGTGAATTTGTTCAGTGACCTCTTAATGTAAGTGTTGTGTGCTGCAATTTAAAATGAATAAATTACCATTTTTATTTAAAAAAAAAGTATAATTAAAGAGAACAGTTCATAGATGAGAGGATGGCAGCCTCCGCACTTAAGCATAAGGTTGGGTACTGTAACCTAGTGCAAATATGGCACAGGTTCCTATATGACTGGTATGTACTGGACCGAATCACTGCAGTCTGACCACAATCAGACAGCAGATTATGGTACCTCATTTTTGTGCCACATGCCCGAGCTGCTGATTGAAATAGATGCCCTCTGGTGTGGACGTTACATGACCCTGGCGGCAAGTAGCCGTCCATTATCTCGTATCTATTGAAAGTGTGGTTAAAATGCTAGTATGGCTGTATTTCACTCAAAAGGATTCCAACATGGGATGGCATGTCCAACAAATGTTTAAAAACAATTGCATGTAAAGGGGGTAGGCATCTTGTGGATACACTTGGAAGCAGATGGATGCACTGTGTTTGACTGGTTGTGACCTCATGCCAAGCATATCAGATGGCAGTGTGGGCGTCCCTGGCCCCAACAATGGGGCCTCAGGTCAGCAAATATACTATTTCTGCAATAGAATTGTTGAAGTTTGTAAAATACCAAAAAATTAGGCAAAGTTATAATTTGGTTAGTCTGGCTCCACACCTGTACATCCTGATATAGAGGAAAAAAGTGCCATGCCTTGTTGCATTTCTTCAAAACAATCACGAATGTCTTGGGCCATGCTAAGACCAGGATGCAGCGACGGTGCTACAGCAAAATAGTGTTGATGGGGAACTTGTTTTGATGGAGCATTTGCGCATCAAGAGATGAGGTCTGGCATTAAAATGACTACATCACTGCAGAAGGAAAGGTAACTGCTGTTAGCTTGTTTATGTTCATATCATTAGCATCCCAGGTATTTGCTGTTGTCAGTGTGTAGGTTGCAGCTCAGAGGTTGTTCTTGTTTCCCAGGGAAAACGTAGATAGCAGATGCCGCGATGCTGCTTGGCACAAGCGACTAATGGCAGACTTATGTATACTTGCAGTGTGCATCCTTTGAGCCAGACTAAATGCTCCTAAGTGTGACATCCTGATAGCTTTCATCTTTCCTGTTTTTCATGTCTGTACTTTTGTTCTCATGATAAGTAGGTGTCTTTGATGGAGTAATGGGCTACTCCTTAAAGGTGATGCTCTCAAGGTTTGAAATTCTCCGAGTGGGACTCTGCATGTTGTTGTCTATGAAAGCTGGATCTGGGTTGACATATGCCAGCAGCAGCTGACTTACATCATGGCACTGAACACACCCATTACAGAGAGGAAGCTAATTGGATTCACAAATCAGCCGACAGTTCCAGGTTTATTGTGGCATTGGGCTTTATGGGTAATATTTCTGGGGCTGTTGAGCAGTTTGTCAGTGGTAGTTTATAGGGAGCACCCAGGGAAGATCAACATTCATTTCTTACCTTTTGTAAAGCTTTTACTGAGCAAAAATCACCAGTGAGCAATGAGTCACTGTGATACCACTCAGCCCTAAAGAACTAAGCCCTGCATCATTGACTGGAATGATACATGCTTTTGAAGGCAATTAAACCTTTGACTTGAGTGAAGACCAGGCAAAGTAAATTTTGATGGCTTTTACCAAATCCTCTTAAATCAAAGTGCGTTCAAAACGGCATTAATTGACTGATTTGTTTAGATCAAATTACAAAGGTGACACAGAATCTCTTAGGTCTTGTTGTAGGTAGTCATGCAACAACAAGGTCTGGCTGCTGACAGGGACTGAGCTGGGAAGATGAGAGACATCAAGACGAATGTTATCCACAGAGTTTTTGTATTTCATAAAAGCTGAGGCCATTTGAACTGAATGGGGAGGTCAGAACATATGGCCTTGCACAGTATGAGATGACCCCTCTCTCACTCCATCTCTGTCTTGTGCACTTTATTATGGCAGAGTGAACAGGCTGTTCTTTGCTGCCTGAGAAATGGTGGTGCTGCATCTCCTGGGTCACAGGTGAGATAAATGCCTGGATGTGAGAAGTAGCCAAAGAGTCCTGCTGCATCTTTTCTGATTTTTTTTCCCTCACTCATCCTTCAACTCTCTCTGTGTTGCTGACATGGGTCCAAACAAGATCTACCAAGGCAGGAGGGAATGAGGATTAATTGTTTTCTGCAGGTACAGAGGGCAATGCCAGCGGTCCGCTTTATTGGGACCCCATTGAGCTTCCATATGCTGGGTGAAATCTGTTCCTTTTCTCCTGACGAGTTGGCTCGAGCCTGTAAGGCTGCACTCTGGGCTGAAAAGGAGCCCCAGAGCAGCACACTGTGGCTTGCCTCCCGGCAGAACAAGCATCTATAACCCAGAAATCATGGCATGCACTTGGCTTAATGAAACCTGCAAACATCTGAAGTATTAGATAACAGTGGGATTGTTGTTGTTGAGGGCATCGGGTCTTTGGTGCCTTAGTCTGACCTTTGCTTCAAGAGTATCTTTTGTTGTCAAGAAACCTGGACTGAGGCTAGATTCAATAAGAAGGTGATATTTCAGCATTTTCAGTTCAAGACATCTGTATGCTTGAATGTAGCAAGGCCTTGAGGGCACTGCTTTGCTTACTTGGTCAACTTGCTACTGTGGTTTCCCTTTTTCAATTTCTGCTTGTCCTTGCTGTGAAGATTGGTTTGTGACAGCACCAAGATGAATGGCTTATGTCCCGTGGAACATATTTTATTTTGCTTTGTCCAGTATATCATGCCAATAAATCAACAGTATGTGTGTAACCTCCCCAGCTGTTGCCAGCACAGCTTGGGGTGTGCCAGATTTGGTCAACAGCTGAATGATAAATCCCCTTTCTGAGGGCCACAGGAATATGTGGGTGTTGCCAGGCTGAGTTATTAAAGACAAAACAGAATGTGAGTGGAGGAGTTTCGTTACTGATGGGGTTGAGAATGATATCTGCTGTTGCCGCTGGCAGATATGGAAGGGGCGATGTCACTGTAGGTGTGCACAGGATCGTCTGAATGGATGGGGTGTCGAAGCCGATGCAAATGCAGCAGGATACAGCAACCAAATCGCTCCCTCCAGAGGGATTTGCACTCCAGGCAAAAGCATTTTGCCTCCATAAACAGAGTCAAACAATCTCCTCATCCATACTAATCTCTGCATACTTATTTCTCTTTAACAGTTTTATATCAGCATTGAGCACAGACTTAAATCCCACTTCCCAGTGCTGGCTATTTATGTATCCTTGCCAACATTAATTCAGTTCTTTGTTAAAATCAGAACAGATTCATATACCTAATTGGATAGAAACTTAATATACAGTACAAACATAAATGAATGAGTTGGGAACTCATCAACACATTTTTGCTCCATCAATAAAATATCTAAAGCCGCAGATTGTTTCTGTTCGGCTCGATCATGTAACGCTGTCCCTTGCATACACATCAAAGCGCTCATTAGTGAAACTCTACTCTTATCTCTGCACGACATCTGCTACATGGGAATATCTTTAGGGCTCCCACATATACAAGGTACATTTAAGATATCCATCTGTACTCATAGTTCCATAGTATGACTACAGATGGTTATGAATACAGTAGGCTGCCCAAAATAAAGCACACAGTGGACTGCTCCAGTGCTGGGCAGTGCCCATAAATGAATGTGTATGCAATGGTGCGTATGCTAGACTTGTGCTAATTGGTGATGGGATCCTCTTTCAACAGTTAGGGCATGATCAACTATTGGCTTTTCCCACTCTGATATTAAGGCTATTTTAACTAACTTATTAGAAGTAAGATGTTATCATCTCTAGAATCTGTGCCTGAGGTATATATTTACGC
Source organism: Lutjanus campechanus (assembly GCA_027495735.1). Classification (NCBI taxonomy): domain Eukaryota; kingdom Metazoa; phylum Chordata; class Actinopteri; order Lutjaniformes; family Lutjanidae; genus Lutjanus; species Lutjanus campechanus. The sequence goes on from JAJHUR010073204.1 coordinate 24,466, forward strand.
TTTAATTCCATTTCTTCAACAATATGAGTGTGAATGTGGGTTTGATGCCAAATAAAAAAGAAGTGAATTACTATTTATCCTCAGTTTACAACCTAGGCTGAGTGTGCTGCTTTCTCTGAACAGAGCCAGAGTGAGCTTTGGTGTTATCCCACAGACTCTCAGACTCCTTTGGCCGGTTTGGTTGTCGCCAGTAGACATATCCTTCACTAGGGCTGCAGTAGACACCTATGCAAAAAGCAACGTGAAAAAGCAACCGACCAGTTACAGCATCCAACCGACTAATGTCGTTATTTAGTTGGCTTTATGTTAGCAACATGCTAATGCCAAATTCAACAGGTTAGCCCACGAAAAACCCAACTGAAACAACAAAACATTGGAAATCTTAGAGCTTTCAAGTCTGAAGTCAGGTCACAAACACCAGGTATTTAGTCATCATTGAGTTTGAAATGTTATTGGCAGATACTCATTAAGAAAGCAGTCAGGTGGACTAATAGCCACACACGTTGTCATCAAAAATAAACTTTCTATCCTCTTAGCTTTCCTGTCCTCTGAACCGGGGGGTCGAGGTAGCGATTTGTGCTGCCTCTCTGACATGGTGTCTATTAGTTTGGATACAGTATAGGTTCAGTTAATAGCATGACTCAAACATGTCAGGTCTGCATATGTTCCAGCCCCACAATAAGAAGAACTTCTCACCTTTATTAAGTCATACCAGTGACTGTCCGAACAATGAGAATTTGGTCAGACAAAATCCTATTGACCAACTAATTGACCAACCAACTACAAGGTGTCAGCCCTAATCTACATTTACAAATATTTGGCTATAGATAGGACGTTATTTGTCAGCCCTCTTGATTCCGCTTGTGTTCTTTTTTCACTCAGACTTCATTGGAGGATTATGAGTGGGAAACATTGTTTAGTGTGAGATCTAATGATGGCTCACATTTTCCATCAGGCAGGTCTAGTTCTGTACTGAACTGAATACTTTATTAAGTATGTTACTTTATGTTCCAAATTGCAATTGATGCTGTTTTTTATGTGTCTGTGAAGAACATTGTTGTTTATTTGGTCATTGTTAATCATTAATGAAGTGGCTGTTATTTCTTGACATTGTTGACATGTCACTAGCCAGTTTCGTCGTAATTTCCCCAACTCAAATCAACCCCTGCTGATTGGATCATGTTTTGGCAATGACCTGTAGCCATGACTGAACGATATGAAAACAGATGTAATCACCCAACCCTAGGGTGCATTCTGCAAAGTTAGTTTATACCTAAATAAAATCTGCTTTCACAAAGTGGTGAATGATAATGTGGAAACAAATATCCCACTATTGTGTGTGTGTTTGTGTGAGATAGAGAGGGAGAATATGAATGATCAAGCTTAATTGTCAGTGGGACAAGACAGAGCCCTGCTCGCCAATTCACTCACATTTTCACTCTCAACTTAATATAGCAGCTTTGGATAGAAGCCTCACATCTGTTACTCCCTATGGTATATCAGTATTCATACAGCTCCTTACATTCAATTAACGTAGTGTTCACCACACACACAGACACACACACACACACACCATCCTGCAGATGACCTTCAGCTCGCCATATGCCTGTATGTATACTGTAATTGCTGTACTGGAAAGCATGCTGATGAGGCTATGACAACTTCACATCAGTCACCTAAAGAAGGGATAAATATTTGTGTCTTCCTGTCTTGATAAGTTAAATGTTGTGAATAGCTGTCCCTGTATCTTTTAGCCTTTGAAATGCAGTGAGGTGGAAGAGAAAGGACAGAGGTAGTCTGATTTACCGGATACACACAGCAGGTTTAAGTGCTACCATTGGTCGCTTGCTTCAAGCGACATTGCAGCGTCTGCTATCTACATTTTCAAAGTCCCCAGGAAACGAGAACAACCTCCTAGTTGCAACCCACATGCTGACAATGGCAAATCAGCACCTAGTGTGCTAATGGTACAAACATAAATGAGCGAACAGCTGTTACCATTTCTTTTGCAGAGATGTAGTCATTATAATGCCAGAGCTTAGCATCCGAAGTGCAAATGTTCCACCAAAACCAGTTCCCCCTCAACACTATTTTGCAGAAGCTCCATTGCTGCATCCTGGGCCCAGATCTGCCCAACACATTTGTGATTGTTTTAAAGAAATGCAAGGCAGGGTATTTTTTTCCCCTATAGGAGAATGTGTCCAGCGCAGAGCACTGTGGAGAAGTCTGGCCACATGAGACTAGGACAGAGGAGGTGGATGATGAGTACAGGATGTAGCGTACTCGGTGGTGTACTGGCTTTTGAACTTTACACTGGACGTTGGCCTGGAGGACTCAACCTTCAGTCATTTTCAACAGATTGATATGTAGTCTCATCAGACCACACCACACTTTTTGAGTTTGTGTCAGTCCATCTGAGATGAACCTGGTCCCAGAGAAGTCTGTGGTTGTTGTTGATAAATGGCTTTCACTTTGTATGGTAGAGTCTTAACTTGCAGTTGTAGATGCAGTGACGAACTGCATTTACCTTCAACAGCTTCCAAAAGTAGTTTTCGGTCTTGCTCCTTATGTGCAGAGATTTCTCCGGATTCTCTGAATCTTTTGATCAGATTAGATGGTGAAATCCCTAAATTCCTTTAAATTGTGTGTTGAGAAATGCTGCTGTCAAACTGTTTGACTATTACCACCCCAGTTTTTCACAAAGTAGTGAACCTCGCCCCATCCAAGCTTGTGGATGACGGAGCCGTAAAAAAAAAACGATTTTTTAAAATCTTGTCTATGTGCTGTTTACAACTGAATATAGGTTAAAAAGGGATATGCAAATCATAGCATTCCATTTGTATTTGCGTTTTACACAGCATCCCAACATTTTTTAGTTGGGCTGTGTATTGACAAGTAGGGGTGTGCGATATGACAATATTAGATTGTGAAGTATTAGAATCTGTCCACGATTCGCTGCTACAGAGATCGTTGCATCGTGCAACAGTGCACATTCTATCCACTGTAGTTTTTTTCTCTGCCAAATCACACTATTTGCTATTTCATGTCATGCCCTCCCCAGAGACACGAAGAAAATGTGTCTTGGATTTCTTTCCCTCCCCTTTCACAGGCAGGAAACCATGGATGAAAATGAAAACACCACCAAGTTTCTTATCACGTGGCAGCAGAGCAGCCTGCCCACTTTTCTGTCTGTATCAGGGTAGCTCCTCACTCAACACACACACACGCAGAGTGAGGTCAATGCATGGCACAGCGGAGATGCTGCAGGTGGAGAGACAGTAAAATTTAACAGGTGAAGTAACTCAAAGATTACTCAATAACATCTATGCCCGCTATTCTAAGTAAGTGCAATAAAACCCTTGCGAGTAAAAAGCCGGTGCTTTATCAAACACCTTTTCAACAAGCATTAACATGTCAACACATGGAGAGCAATGTTTTAATCTTCTCTTCCCGCCATCTGTCAGCCATCACTGCTGCCCACTGGCTTTGCCCATAGCGAATTGAAAAACGCTAAAACTTAAATTGTCTGTATGATGTCAAACTGTTTAACGTAGATTGCCTCATATATTCAATTTTGTAAAACTGTTGCAAACTTACTTCTGGATGAGACACAGAGTACCTCCAGTCTCTGCAGCCCGGGAATCATATCAGCAGTGAGAAGGACAGAGGACAGGATGAAGATACTGTCTGAGGTCTATGTTTTTCATTCTAAATCAACTTTACGCAGTGTTTTGATATCAGGAATATGATTTTTTTAATGCAGGAAAGAAGTGTGGGTCATCTGACCTTTGTAAATTAAAATTTTAGATTTGATTCCAGTTTGATATTGAGTTTATATAGTGAATTTGCTGCTGTAAACAGCAGTTTATGGTTGCTGTTCTAGTTAGAATTTATTATAAGAATATTTAATTCACACAGATTAAGATCTGTTCATAAAGGTACTTTTACCTAAATGGGTTTGTCATTCTTTTTTTCTTTGTGGGCTGTATTTTTTTAAATAGGCAAATTAATTTGTTTTTTTTACTGTTATGTGACTTGCAAAATGGTCATAAAACCGACATGAATAAGAATCATGATAAAATCGTGATATGATCTTTTTGCCATATTGTCCACCCCTACTGACAAGAATCTGGTGATGTGATATGTATCACGATACAGGGGTTACGATTCAATATATAGCCTTACATTATGATACTGAAAACAAGGCAATACATTGCTATTTTTTTAATCTAATTTTAGGAAAACTCATAGAAAAAACTTTTTAAGCAACCAGTACAGTGAAGATAGATAACAAAACTGTTCTAGCAGTTGGGGTTTTAAAAACAACATAAAATGAGCACTGCCACGAATCTTTGGATGTGTCACAATATCACAATATCAGAATTTTCTTAGACCCCTAACGACTAGTCGAATACTAATTTTGCAAGCAAAGCAACAAAGCTTTGAAGCATTCAGTACAGTCCTACCAAAAACCCATTGTCTTTGAGACAAGGGAAGCAGAGGTGCTAATTCATTTCTGGGGTTTTAGGACTCATTTCTCTAGCAAACTATTAACTTTTCATACAAAAGACTAGTATCAATGATGTCATCTAAATCTCAGCAAGAAATTTGTGTATTTCACAAAATGTCAAACTTGAATAATGTTGTAGCAGCAGACTGTAGGTATGTTATAAGATTTGTGGAGCTTTTTCATTCCTTTTGACTTTCATGATAGGGGTAGGATATTAAATAATTTTGCTGGCAATTAAGCTGGAATGATATTCATGAGATGAAACCCATTTAAAATTAATTACATGTTTTGTTTAAGCCACCATATCTAAACATGTAAAATCCTTTCTGCCCTGTTTATGTATCAACTTCTTGCCAAATGACATCATCGTTTTTAGAGGATTTGAAGGACTTTAATCTAACCCTTTTACGGCAAAAAATATTTACAGTATAAACCTGACCTGTATATAAACTTTGCATTAACAAATAAAAGCAGAGAGGAACAGAGCTCCAAAGGCGAAAACTATTGAATCCGTACTTAATAAGTAGAACTGCCCCCAGAGCAGCGGTGTTTAGAGACCAGGAGAACCACAGTGATTTATTACATCACTGATATAAAAAAAAAATAAATGCTGTGTTTCCAGGTCATTTTCCCACTTTGGCTGTAAAAGTTGGCTTCTAATAAATAGCATGCAGCTTACATTGATTGGAGGTATCAATAATGAAGGATATTTGCTGTTGCTTATTAAATGTGCTGAAATTATTTCATAGAATTTCTGACAGTGATTGATGCAATGCATTGTGTTGCACACATATTACTTCCTTAGCTGCCCTGAGGAGAGATGAGATGACTTTGAAGATCTTTTCACAGCCTCAATGTGATGACACACTATCGTATCAATAGAAGGTGCCTACTGTGACTTAATGCTGTGGCAATGTGCCTTAAAGGCAGCAATAACCCTTTCCATTTATACTTGTGTATACTATCTAGGTTTCTTTCTCTAGTCCTTTTTCTATCCTGGCTGCCGACTTATTTTCAGTCTTCCAGTGTTTTTGTCATGCACATGTGTATATTTAGCATACTAAGTTTTGTTTAGGGCCGCCCCCTAATAGTTGACCAAATGGAGAAAGCTGGTGGGGAGCGTTGTTGGAATGAGCACTAGAACTGGAGGTGGTGAGTGGCAAATGAAATGGGCTACAGACAATAACAAAAAACAACAGACAAAAATGCGAAAGTAAATTGTTATGTTTAATCTGGGGTTGCAACATCTATAAAATTTCCGAAAACTGTGAAAAATGCCCATCCCAGTCCATGGTGATGTCTTTGAATATTGTGTTTTGTCTGCCCAAAACCCAAAGATATTTAGTTTAACATGATAAATCTCCATTTTTGAGAGACTGAAAACAGCATTTTGTGCCATTTTTGCATGAAAAATTACTTCTGATCATTAACTCGTCAAAATTCTTTACAAGTCTTACTACTTGCATGGTTGGGGATGTGAGTGGCTGTATTTACTAGCCCAACAAGCGGGCAGTCCTTATTGTTGATCCCTTTTTTTTTCAGCTGCTCAGCCCAATACAACAGTGCCATCAGTTAAAAGACACACTCTCAAGGGAGTAGGCCTGTTGTAATGGAGATGCAAATCCCTGCCATGCTGGGCTGA
>JAJHUR010073204.1:32758-46546 GCA_027495735.1 Lutjanus campechanus
GTAAATTAAGAAAGAAATTAAGTTACCAGACCTCTCTAGCCCACCCCTCATCTCTGCCTGATGCCAGCAGTTTGGAGCTACATTAGCTCCTGCTAGCATAACACACCTGAACCTCTGACTGAAATGTTGGCAGTCAAGTTGAGTTGTCGGTGATCTCTATAAACTGATATCTACACATGAATTACGCATTATAGCATTATGACCGCATTTAGTTGATCGATGTTGCTTTTTGCCGTAATATATTTTGTATATTTTCCACAGCTCCTAATTATAACAACTTGGTCAGTTTGACTGAAGTGTTCGGCTCGCAGTCGCTTCACTTTGTGCGGAAGAAGAGTCAAATAACGCAACAAACTTTTTATGTGAGCGCGCACAGAGTCTGAAGACGAAAGACAGTTGAACAAAGACAGTTGATAACCACTGTCGTGATACCAGTTATCTCTGACTGGGGGTTCAAGCTTTGTCGATCCAGATCATACAAAGAAAGCCTGGCTGTGTTGAGCTTCCTTCGTAGTACACCCCTCATGTCTCAAGTCTCAAGACATCTGCTATACCGGAAGCCCTCAGAGGATAAATCGTCGTCATTATCGCTGAATTGTGAGTAATATAGGTGACAAGTTTTGACAAGGAAGAAGAATGCATCAGATCGGTCCTTATTATTAAAATAAGGTCTGAGAATGTTACAGGAGTGCAATGCTATAGAGTTAGTGTACTTTACTTTAGCTAGTGTCTCTTTGTCAATGACATTATTAAATTAGATGTTTCCGCTATAAGTTACATTCATTCATGGCTGCTGACTGAGGCTTTAGGCCCACACATAAACTTTATAATAAATAAACAGATGGAGCCGCCATGACATCATCCTTGGTGTCTGGAGAGCCGTTGTGAAGCTCACAGTGTGGTGGCTCTGGCCATTGCCATCATTGCAGAGCCTGCCTCTGGTAACTTCTGGCAAATCCAAAAAATGGACACAGGGGTTGAGCGCGTGAGTGGAGCTTAGGTGGATGAATGAAGTGGCTACCTAGTGGCAGGCCATGTGTGACTTTACCCACCTGTCACTCAAAGCAGGAAGTCCCTTAATTATGCATAGCTATAAATGGTAAATAGACTGCAGTTGTATACTCCTCCAACCACTCAAAGCATTCACCATTCACATACATACACCATACACTAATGGCATGGTGCCAGCCAAGCTCACCTTTGCAAACCCTTTTACACAAATATTCACATACCAATGACACAGCCATCGGGAGCTGTTTGGGGTTCAGTTTCCTCAGTAACGGTACTGGCAACAGTCAGTTTTGAACAGTTTTGATTCAAGAGGAATATTTATTTTTTACTTTACACTGCTAGCGTTTGTGACTTCCTCATGATTTTTGCAGTTTGTGATGATGGCGAATGTGTCTTTGGGCACATATTTAGTAATTAAGGTCACTGCATGTCTTGGGGAGAACACATGTCATCTGTTGACTGTGATTCCCCCGTGACCCTTTTCAGTTCCAGCGGCTGGAGGTCAAATCAACTGTAAAGGAGGTGGTATTGTAATGTAGACAGAGTGAAGGGTCTTCTTTGGGTCAACTCACAGAAAGCGCCCACGCTTTTTGCCATCTGCTGTTGGACAGGTGGGTTACAGGAGGGCTATGAGATATTTAGCAGGCTGAACATGTCTCTGTGTCAGTAGGGTCAGTCCCACATAATAAAAAGTCCTTGCTAATCTCTCTGCAATGTCTCCGCAAATCAGTAGCACTGCAACTGATGTACATTACCCCGGCCTCGCAGTTTATAAGCCTTCAAAAGCTTGGTTAATGTGGAGCTTTTGGGCTGGTTTCTCCATTATTGAATAGATTCTAATAGATTTTTGTAAGGTTTTTTGTCTACTGTGTAATATTTGTACAAAGTATATCCTTGAGCTGAAATATTATAATACCACTTGAGTGAAATAATCTAGTTTTCCAATTCTCGATCCTCAGCTGGTTTGAAGCACTCTGTTGTTTCCAAAAAAACAAATTATTCTAGTGTGAAATTAGCCTTGATGACAGCTATTATCATTTTAGTCAGTTCAATCACTGGGTGTGAACGCTTCGATCAAGTTTGGGATATTGAATGTGCAAAATATTGGTGTTGCCAGGTCCTTTATCATGTTAGCTAAATTAGCTCTGACTGGCTCAGTTGCTTTTTCCTCAGCAGTTAAATTGTAATCTGCGGACAGGCAGATTATCCCTCTCCTTTACTGCAATAATGGTGTCTGTGACTGGGTCATTTCCTGTCTTGAAAGGTTGATTCTCCTCTTGCTGTCCTGTGAATGTAGCCATCAATTCAAATGCCATTTGTCTAGCTCTTGGTGAGATTGTAATACATTTCCACAGTAAGGTCTGCTCTAATCTTTTCCCCTCACCATCCATCTTTATCCTCTGTTCCAAAAGCAAGAAATAGTGCAAACAGTTGAGAATTCTAACTTAAGTGGTCTCAACAGGTGCTTTTTTGAGCTACCCTACTGCATTTGGGCCATACATTTCCTCCAACAGGTCAAAATGACAACAGGAGGAAATGGGGGATAACAGAGGAAACACTTCTCTGTGGAGGAGAAAATTGGGAACTGTTGAAGCCAAAAGGTGTTGAAAATCCAAAATTCATCATCTGTTTGTTGTGAGAGGTGTTCACTAGAGCGACACAGGGAGCCTGTGTTAGGTTTTGGACCTCATTTGAGGCCAAAAAGTCGACCGAGGATTGCTTCTGCCTGTTGTCAGAACAAGCACCCTGAGACTGACTGAGGCAATGTGTAGTCTGTCCCCATTTGTAGAGCCTTTTCTGTCCAACATGCTGCAGATCTTTTGTTTTTGAAAAATTAAAAATTGATCACAGAAAATTTTAGGACAACGTGGATGAACATTCAGCAGAGGAAGCCATCTGTCTGTCCTGCAGCAGTTCTGATTCACTGTACAACACACCACTTGGTTTATTTCTCTTTGTTACAGAGCTACTTTAGTAATGATTCAGCCTGCCTTCTGTTCTAGCCGTCATGAAATGACTCATTGCTTCGCTTCAGCATGTATTCTTGAAAATCCAGGGCATATGAATAATCAAATAAATGATTATGCATCTTTGTCTGTACACAAGTGGAATGAGCTGCACTCACCGTTGGGTTGAGTACAGCGTCACTGATGAGTTCGACGCTAATACATCATCATAAAACTCAAGAACTACTCGATTAATGCTGAAGAAAAGCCATTAATGTTTAAATTGCAAGAATATTATGTCTGGAAACTTGTTTGCTTAATTTGTTAAACACATTATGGCTGCAACTAGTGAGTATTTCCCTCTTCAAATCCGTTGATTATTTTCTCGATTTAACCAATTAATCACTCGGTAGATTATCCCTCTCCTTTACTGCAGTCATGGTGTCTGATGTATTGGATGACTGATATTATTGGCTCAGTATTATTAAATATTTTAACTATATATATTAATTATATTATATATATTAATATATTTTAAACTTTAAAGGCAGCATTTCATCCAATTTGATCCTTTTTCGTAATTCAGGTTGAATATATATTCTTATGTTTTGCTGTTTTTTTAAATATATAATTGTTATAATTATTAAAAATATTGGGGAAAGTTTACTGTTTCAGTGCCCTGATATCATTTTGCACAATAATGTTTATTCTAAACTGTAAGGTATCCTGCTTCCATTACATATATTTGTCACAGACTAACCAAACATTCTACTCACTGTAGACATGACCGTTAGCATTTTGTGCAAGTTTTCTCAGCCAGCATAGACCCTCCTACACGCTAGGAGGGGGAGGTTGAGATGAAATGTTTCTGCAAGCTCACCACTAGATGCCACTAAATCCTGCACACAGGTTTTTTAAATGTACTGCAAGGAGATTTAAAATCTTTATCAAACAATTAGATACTGATGCCTCTATATGACCAACATAAGCAAACAAGATCAGCAGTGAGAAGACTGGTTCTTTCTATACAGTAGTCATTCTTAATGTCTGCCACCTTAAAATCAGATAAAACGTCTTATGGCATGCCGGTCAGAAGAGCCTATGTTTACAATTTCCCTGACAAAGTTTTAGGGAGTATTCTGATCATTTTTTGAGATTTTTCTTGAGATAAATGTGTATTTGACTTTATATTTTGTGGTTACTACAGTGGAAACACCACCTCTTTTGTCCACATGGGCCTCCAAAACAAACAAAATATAAACATTCCTTGTACCTACTTTAAATAATGAATTGTTTATTACAAACTTAGTTGAGTGATTAAAAGATTAGCTTAGTTCTAAAAAGCTAGCATGAATTGAGTTTCATTTGCTTCCAATTTGATTTACAGTCGTTTTGTTTTCTCTTACTGTTATTTACATTCCTATCAATACGTGAAGTCAAGAGGTGGTGTAAAATAACAAAACCCTTGAATCTGAAATGTCACAGCATTCCCAGGTTTGCAGAAGTGAAAGCTCATGGACTCATGGAGAATGACAAGCAGCCATCTGGCTATCCTTCTCCACAGGCTTATTCACTACTGGAATAGCTTTAAAGGAGAAAGCCTCTTCTTTTGAAAGAAGGCTTTTGGCACTAAAGCTCTCCCTTGTGTCACCGCTCAGGGGTTATAATTCATTCTGATTCAGATTCCATCATACGTAATCATCACACTCGTCTGGAAAAAAAAGAACTTAAGCTTATTGTGCTTCCTGCCTGATTGAAGAGAAATACCATGAGGGGTCCAGAGAGGGAGAGATGTTAAGAGGGAGATTAGTACTTTGGTAAAAGCAAACTCAAACAACTACAGTAAATGTGCTGGTGGCATGCTGGAGGGTGGGTTGGTTGTGCTCACAGGAGTCGTGCTTGGCTGTGTGGCTATTTTGGCAACGGCTGATGCAGTAATGTTATACTTTCGTCCCCAGAAAGACTTTTTTCTCATAAACAGCCATTATATATAGCAATCTTTTAATTAATTATTAATCAACTATTAAATTAATCTCTTAATTATTTCGACAATCGATTAATCATTTTGAGGTATTTAAGAATAAATGTTCAAAATCTCTGATTTCAGCTTCTCAAATGTGAATATTTTCTGGTTTCCTTAATCCTCTCTGACAGTAAACTGAATATTTTTGAGTTGTGGACAAAACAAGCAGTTCACTTGTAACTTGGGCTGTGCGAAATTTGATAGATAGGTGGGTATTTATTTATTTACTTATTTGTTTATTTATTTATTGTCTTTTGCAGATTTTGCAGACCAAACATAATCAAATGAATTAATTTACTGTGAAAACAATCAGCAGTTTAATTGATAATAAAATAGTCTATAGTTACTGCCCTCGTGTTAATGTAAAATAAAGGGATGTCTGAAAATTAGGGTTATTGGTCTAATAATAATAATCATCATCATCATCATCTTTATTGTCCACAAATGTGGAAATTTGCCTTCGGCTTCACAGGTTGGTTTCAAAACAATACATCACATTAAATTACACATGATAATAACAGAAAACACACAGTACAGACAACAATAACAGGCTGCAATCTAGATCATGTTAATGAGTTAAGCATGGTTATTTTACACTTTTTAAATAATTAATTATCAACATCAGCATTGGCTTCACAAATTCTGTACCAGTCAGGCTATCATGCTTAGTGTGTTTTCTATAATTACTGCTGCAGTACAGTAATAAGGTAGTTTGTGGACCTCAATTAACATACAAGTCAAGCCGTACAACTGAAGAACAAAAAAATATGTCAATCGAGCAAGAATTTTACATGCCCACTTAATCATGAGAAAAGCTCTAGATAGCCAAAACACCGGTGTCAGTGTGTTAAGGGTGTGGAGGGGCTTTACAGTAATGACATGGGATTTGTTTGTCCATATCACTGGTGTATTTAATGTGCTCGATATTTTAGTGACACTATAAAGAAATCATTTTTCATTTCTACACTGATGGATAAATTACAGTGTCAGTCACCATATGGCATATGGCACTTTATTTTACATTTATACTGATGTCTTTTTTTAGATGCAAGAATTAGAGAAAAAAATGGAAAAGCCAGAGGTAGCGTTTCATGCATGGTGAATAACATGACAGACATGCTAATTCTAGTATTTTCTGCTAGCTTGGTTTTATTGAATCTGTAAATCTAGAAGTGGATATTACATCTTTTGGTGACATTTTTGCTTTTGCAAATGCATTGCAAATGATGGCAGCATTTTAAAAAGCTTAAGAGTATAGTTTAAAAGCATGGGCTTTTAAGCAGAAGTGACACACTGTATGTTCCACTTAGAAATAGATTTTTACTCAGATGTGTTGTTCTATGGTAAATTGCCAGGACACCTGGTGTCTAATTAAGCTTGTGTCAGTAGAGATCTGGCATCTTTCCATCATAAAGCGGTTCTGACTTGTGTCTCTGTCTATACTCACTCTGTTATTATGAGTAAGAGACTGAAACAATTGAGTGGTCCAGCTCAAGCAAACAGTGAAGAAACATTATGCCAGCAGCAGTGCCCCCAGAGTGTCCAATTAGGTTAAATCTGAGTGGAAATACATTGTGGATATTCACACATTGACTTTGTCTTGACTAGGGACTCCACTAAATCGAATATCTTAGAATTACAAATTAACCCCATTACTGTCAATGATCACACTCATGCATTACTCATTTGAAATTGAAAAAAATCCATTCAAACCAATAACCAGGCGGTGCTTTAATGCATTTCAACTTGCAGACTTTGACAGTTATATTAACAGAGTGGACATCCTTCTGTTGAATAGCATTACTGAAAGGAAAAATAATTTCATACTCTGTCTATATAAAAATGTAGTGGAACAAGAAACCTCTTTGAGGCAGAAAATATGAAAAGTGTTACAGAGCATCAATCCAACAGAGGACATTCGGGGTGAATGAAGAAAATAGATTCATTAAAGTAAATCTTAAGCATGTTTACCGTCTTAAAGCTGCAGTATGCAATATTATTTCTTTCATTTTCTTTTTTTTGTTTGAAATAATTAATTTGGCCATTGCATGTCACTAACAATGTTAACTTGAAGGTTATCTTTAGAAACATATGTCTGTGACTGCCTGCCCCTTTGTATTTGGTTTATGAATAAACTGGGCCCAGTCTGAATCAAACAACCAATCTGGGTTAGCTAGCATGGAATGGAACAAATGGCTAATAAGTTGACTTTAACTCTGACTGACTGTCTCTGACTAGCCAATCAAAGTTACTGTGTAAAACAAGGGTCATCTGGGTTCTAGATGTCTTGGTTCCTCCCACGTTATTTTACTGAATAAAACATGGATTTAGGGCCACTGATCACATGCCTTCCATTAAGGGCCATGTCCTTAATTATGCATAACATTGATGTAATTTAAAAAGGTGAGTTATATAAAAATCATCCCTTTTACAGTTGTCAATAACAGGGAGATTAACTAGACCAAAACTGTTCTGTAAACATGTTTATTTGTGCTGTAAAATTGGGCGTGGGGGTCTTTTGGGATTGACTCACTTTGGAGTCAGCAGAGAGAAACGTGGAAGGTTCTGCATTGTGTATGTTCAAATGCTGAATGCAGCTTTCAGGAAATAATGCAGGTATATACAAACTTTTACATTAACTACGGTTCAACAGAACCTGAGATTGAGGGGTAAATGTAAATATTGTTTATGGGAAACGGCAGCAGAGGGATGGATGATGAATGATGTTGAACAATATTTCTAATTTCAACCTGCCTTGTCTTTACAACTCCATCTAAATCAATCCAATTCCATCCCAGTCTGTAGAGAGAGGGTGAGTGTGTGGGTGCGGAGCACTCATGCAAAGGGTGATGTTACATCCACAGGTGTGATTAAAGGTGCCCTGTTGAGTTTTCTTGTAAACAAACAAAGGTTGTTTACATTGATGGCAGCGTGTGCATCCTTGAGGCCTGTCAAAGATGCGAAGTGTATCTTCTTCTATATAAACAATTTGCAAAGTCGATTTTGTTGACTGTTTTAAATCTTTTATTGTTTGCTCGCTGGTGGTCGTCTTTTGTCTTTTGCCTTTTTGGTCAGTTGCTACATTTCTTGGCGTATCGCCACCACCAAGCGTGTATCAGTGGAATAGTATAAAACCAGCAGCAGGAATGTGTATCGTTCTGCCTGCCTGCTTGTGTGTCCTTGGTAGGGCTCTCTCGACCAGTGTTTAGGTCTTTAAAAGCCGGTTTTCTGGTCATAACCCCTCCGCTCCTCTGAGCCACACATTAACAAATCCTCTTGAACACAAAAAACACATTGACTCCAATGAGACGTCCTCTCCAACAGACTGCAAATGGCTTCACCCACTATTAAACCAACAGCTGAGCTTTTTAACAGTCATTATCATAACAGCATCTGTGTTACGCTGACATGACATGCTGTAATAATGATACAGCGCTTGTCCATATAGCCAAGGTCCCCTTGTACCTCAGACTAATAGTTGCCATCATGACCAGAGCGGTATGACCGTATTCTTTATTATAGGATAAAAACAGTACAGGGCAGATGGGAAATTCTGTTTCAGACCACAGACTTAGACTTTACAGGACCTTTGGGACACTCAAGTAGCACAAGGCTCTGAGAGGGCTCTTGATTTTATTGCCCCCCACTATGAGCTACACTTAGATTAATTAAACTAGGCTTTTTGGCCACATTCAAAGGGCAGACGTCTGTGCACACTTTCACACACATCTGTAGACTCACACTCACACACAGATACACAAAGAACATTACATCTACTGATTCTAAAATGACCTTATCTGCTGCCATGTTATCTTTGAGCGTACATCCACAAGCATGCGTGCAAAATACAGCTGATGCTCGGGCCTTTGACGGTAGAAAACAGATTACATGGCAAACCAAAGATTTATTAGTAGAGTTTAATGGAATAGAGATGAGTGGATGGAGGATTTAAATAAATTAACCTTCAGTGGATTCCCTGAGGCCTGGGAGAATGACAGAAGGGGGGCTGAGAAGGAATTTTCTCCTTGTCACCGATGTAATGAATACTGATGACATGATTCTGGCCTGAATGCACTTGGTTCCTGTTCAACCTATAAGTAAACATGAGCGTGTGTGCCTGGACAGGAGATACCTAATGATGAACGGGAGATAATAAATAAATAGACTGACCTTTGATATTTTTAGGATGGTATGTAGCATGTTTAAATGGTGTCATCCGCATTTGTGTTGTCGTGCATGCATCGTTTTCTGCACAAAATATGAAAAAAACAGAGTATGTGACAGTGTTGTGAATAGAAAGGTGTTACTGAGGTGAATTCACAACAAAAGCTTGTGAAAAAAGGCATAGTGTGTCCAGAGCATAAAAACAGAAGTAAGACATTTGAGAACCTGCGGAAATGTAAAATATCAAACAGAAAGTGACCTTATGAATGTAAAATGTCAGGAGGGATGTATGAGTACCCAAAAATATTTTTTATCTACTAAAAGTTAAAATCATATGCTCTGAATAGGACACATAATGATATTTAGTGTACGAAGCCTCATTTTTAAATGTCACTCTCACAGCTGGGACTTTATTACATTTTGCCAAGTTCTGGATTCTGTTTTCTTTTTCGTAGCAGTCTGCATTTTCATTAACCTTCATTAATGAGATTATGAAAGATTCATAAGAATTGACTTGTGGTTCTGGATTCAATCATTAGGCACTCATTTTCGGTTTATTGGTAAGATAATGCCCCCTTCCTGTTTTTTTTCTCCATAGTGCAGACAAGTATGTTATATTTTCAGTGAAAACAGAAGCCCAGCATTTTCTCGATCTGCCTCCGCTCTTTACTTGTGCTAAAGCTGAACAAATGAGGCAGTCTCACCCCAGCAATCTCATTCACACAGCTCCTCCTGTCTCAATAAATGGACTGATACCATAAAATCTGCGACTGGCCTCTTTGTACAAGAATGTTAACAAACAGTCCGTACAAAGCACAGTTTATAGAAAAGCAGGCTGAGTGGTTTCACTCTCTCCTTTAAGCCTATTTTCACAGGAAGGTGTCGATTCGATAAGTCGTCACTACTGGCAAAGAAGATGTGTGGCTGTTTCACTGTTGCATGCAAAAGTGCATGTGGCTGAGTGTGATACAGACACAACAAAGAGAGCATGTAGGCGTGTGTTTGTGTTTATGTATGCCTGTGTGCACTTGTGAGGCGCAGTGTGCTTTGTCGCATGCTCAAGTGTGTGTACATCTCTGTGTACGAGAGCGACTGTGTGTGTAATGTCTCTCATGCAGCCTCGCTGTGTGTGCACAACATAGAGTTGACAGCTGGTGCAGCCGAGATCTTCAGTTTTTCTGCATTCAGATCTCAGTGGAAACACTCAAACTGAACAACAGCAGCTGGTACAATTGTCAACAGATAACTGTCACCACGGGTTATGGTGTCACTATGGATACCAATTCTTCGTGCCTTCGTGGTATCATGCTCACCTTTGAGAACAGTTCTGTTTTCAGCAAACCTTAATACCTATTTGAAGTGTCTTAATGTTATCCTATGTGTCACATTAACGCTACTGACATTTGGTCTAAAAAAATAGCAAATAGTTTGCACAGAAATTTAATAGTATAGCTCTGATTAGGTCTATTTAATGAGGGACCGTATGAGTTACCTATTGAGAGTCCGTGTAATACCTACAGTAGATGACGGTCTGCACGCCACCAGTTTGAAGAAGCAGAGAAGGGAACCAGCATGGAAACTAAATAATGTGCTACTGTGGACAGGGTCAGCAGCAAAAGGTATTTTAGCCATTTAGAAAAGGTCCACCTAAAAAAATCAATATCAGTTTAAGTGTATGTTATATTTTTGCGGCTTTACTTTGCCGCCAAACAGCCTTTTGTGATGGGAAACAGACAATTTGTAAGCCAAATATCATTTTATCCTATTTAACCAAATTCCATGGGTGAAATCAGTAATTGTATCTTACAGAACATGAGAGTCACTGGTCGACCACTGACTCTATCAGGTATTTTCTTTGTGTTAAACTGTTCTTTTAAAACATAGAAGCACAATTAAAAAAAAAAAAATTAATTACTATTTGGAAAAGGCTGTCTGATGGCAAAGTAAATCGGTGGAATTCTAAATATGGAGTTAACTTTGCTGCTGACCCTGTCCACAGCAGTATATTGCTTAGCTTCCTAGCTGGTACTACTCCTCTAAACTGGTTGCATGTCTTTCAACTTCTACTGTAGGTACTACACCAACAATTGATAGGTACATCCTACAACCCTGTATTAAACAATCCTTTTAAAGCTAGATTAATTGATTAATCATGTTACACACAGGCATTTGTTCCACCATTAAGATAAATGCATCGTTGTTATAGCAACTTAAAGTTTTTTAAATCACTTCACTTTTACAAATTGGGGACTGAGTATGTGTTGGGGAAAAAAACTTTTCTACTGTTTCCCTGAGGGAGTAACAGGGTGCTGCATGTTTAAATTGGTTCAGTACATTGTGCCACTGGGTTATTGGCACAGCCTATATAGGCAGTAATGAGGAAGGGCAGAAATCGCCTGGAGAAGCTGTAGTACTAATCTGTAAAAGTAAAAGACAGACAGGTTTATCAGTGGTATGTTTTAGCTATTACATTTTTTCACTGTACTTATCTGCATAGCTGTAACTCTGTTCCATCCGGTTTATTTGCTGTATTTCTGTGTTTGCTGAATGTGCGGGCCTTTCATGTCTTCACTAGAGGCAGATGTTGTGTGGGCAGGCTGAGAAACTATTGATAAATATTCTTTCACATGTCCTCATCGGTCATGGCACGCAGTAAGTATCCCACTGTGCTGAGATCCACTGGATGAGAGGTGTCCATCTGGTTGCATTTGTACATCTGGAGCCTAAATGTCTGATAGATTCATTAGAGGATTTTTTTTTTAGACTTCGCACATCAGCTGACTGAAGGTCTGTGTGGACATAAATTCATGAGAATTTTAAAAAAAAGAAAAAGTTTTTTTTCCCCCTAAGAAGTCCACTGTTTTTCATTGTTTTTCGTGTTTTGGCCAGGTCATTTCTGCATTTTTAAATCTCTAGGAAGGAGTACAAAATAATAACGATGTGTTTCTTTTTGCTTACTGTATAAATGTGCCCTCTGATTGTTTCTGCTGTTAAAAATACTCAGCATCTAGTGTAAAGCCAGGTCAATGTTCTCCTGAGGATGCTTCACGTACTGAGTGTGTTAAACCAGCTATTGCTAAGCCGAATCAGTCAGACACCTTGTTTATTCATCTGCTGGAGTCATCTGTCAACCAGCATAGTTTGAGTTCACAGCCAAGCTTTTGTGTTGTTGAGCCAAATAGTTCAGGCTATTAATAGTGCAATGGCTTGTTCCAGTGGTTGACTTATCTGTCAGTGGGTCTTCTCACCTAGAGACTATTGGAGATCTTATGACTCAGTTTCATCTGCAAACTTCCAGATATGGAAACATAGCTGTAGCTGGTGACAGAAAGCTATCTTTGAGCTATTGCTGTGCATGACACAACCAGAAATGTGTCACTTGAATATGACCAATAGCAGCCAGGCTGCAAATGAATTATCAGCCAGCAGATTAATGTGAGTGGTTGCATTGCACCCTGAACCCTCAGCTGTGACCGAGTGTGACTTACAGCCTCTATGACTGATATAATTTTTGTAAAAAGCGCGACTGTCATTGGCTCTGCCACCCCTCTGCCTGGATGTCTTTGTTCAGCAGGCAGGAAGCATCTAATTCAACTGATGACAGAAAGGTCATAGATGACTGAGTTTCATTTCAGCCCCTCTATTAAAGGTTATGACCCCTCAGAGGAACTTACTGCAAATAGTAGCCTTCAGATAATTTCTTGATTAAAGATGACCCCAAGTATGTTAATTTTTTTGCTCTTTTTCTAGTGTAGTACCAGTGGTTGGAGATTCAGCATCTGGCCTATTTTTTCCTATTTTTGACACGCAGAGTCCTAAAATATATAGACAGTTTAAATGATCTGTTGATTGTCATTGTAGCTTTCTGGTTACAACTGTTGTATTCGTCTTAAAACTATTCTGCAAACTCATTGTGGAAAGATAGGATTGGTAGCAGCAGTGTCGCAGCAACATTGCTGTCTGAGGACAGTCGCACACGTGTGTGAGCCACTGCAGTTCAGCGAGGTAATGCTTTATACTTGTGTACTGTTTCGCCCTTGGGGAAATACAGAGCAACTTATGTAGCCATCCAGGCTGCCTCCTCAAGGCAACCGTAGGGAAAGCACTGCATTGATTTCCAAATGAATTGATATTTAGTGTTAAAACCTTTTTTGCTTGGCAGTGGTGTCAGTTGGCCTGGTGGTCCATCAAGCCTGTACAATTCTAGGGGAAACCACTGAATATCCAGTTATTATATCCCTTTGTGAAATGCAAAAGTGCATGTCTTCTCACAGCTCTGCATTCCCAGTTCCCCATGCTCAGTTCCCCAGTTCTTCCACTACTTTTCCGTTCACCCTGCCTCTGCTCCACTGCCAGCCACTCCCACATCATCACTTCAGTCCACTCACCTGGTCTCACAGCTGCAGCTCATCAGCAATCAACCCAGTATTTTTCTTGGACTTTGGACTTACTGGGGATGCACTGATTGACTGTCCAGAGACTAGAACCGGACAGTTTTCAGCATGACCACCCCTGACGAGTGACCAGCCGGTCAGCGTCACATTTCAGTTTTCCTGTTGGTCATATTCACACACATGTTCTGCATGATGGTCATGTCATGCGCACAGCAGATGCACTGACTGTAATATATGCACACACACAGAC
>JAJHUR010073204.1:46566-81563 GCA_027495735.1 Lutjanus campechanus
TGTTTTTCGTGTTTTGGCCAGGTCATTTCTGCATTTTTAAATCTCTAGGAAGGAGTACAAAATAATAACGATGTGTTTCTTTTTGCTTACTGTATAAATGTGCCCTCTGATTGTTTCTGCTGTTAAAAATACTCAGCATCTAGTGTAAAGCCAGGTCAATGTTCTCCTGAGGATGCTTCACGTACTGAGTGTGTTAAACCAGCTATTGCTAAGCCGAATCAGTCAGACACCTTGTTTATTCATCTGCTGGAGTCATCTGTCAACCAGCATAGTTTGAGTTCACAGCCAAGCTTTTGTGTTGTTGAGCCAAATAGTTCAGGCTATTAATAGTGCAATGGCTTGTTCCAGTGGTTGACTTATCTGTCAGTGGGTCTTCTCACCTAGAGACTATTGGAGATCTTATGACTCAGTTTCATCTGCAAACTTCCAGATATGGAAACATAGCTGTAGCTGGTGACAGAAGGCTATCTTTGAGCTATTGCTGTGCATGACACAACCAGAAATGTGTCACTTGAATATGACCAATAGCAGCCAGGCTGCAAATGAATTATCAGCCAGCAGATTAATGTGAGTGGTTGCATTGCACCCTGAACCCTCAGCTGTGACCGAGTGTGACTTACAGCCTCTATGACTGATATAATTTTTGTAAAAAGCGCGACTGTCATTGGCTCTGCCACCCCTCTGCCTGGATGTCTTTGTTCAGCAGGCAGGAAGCATCTAATTCAACTGATGACAGAAAGGTCATAGATGACTGAGTTTCATTTCAGCCCCTCTATTAAAGGTTATGACCCCTCAGAGGAACTTAGTGCAAATAGTAGCCTTCAGATAATTTCTTGATTAAAGATGACCCCAAGTATGTGTGTGAACACGTGTGTGAGCCACTGCAGTTCAGCGAGGTAATGCTTTATACTTGTGTACTGTTTCGCCCTTGGGGAAATACAGAGGAACTTATGTAGCCATCCAGGCTGCCTCCTCAAGGCAACCGTAGGGAAAGCACTGCATTGATTTCCAAATGAATTGATATTTGGTGTTAAAACTTTTTTTGCTTGGCAGTGGTATCAGTTGGCCTGGTGGTCCATCAAGGCTGTACAATTCTAGGGGAAACCACTGAATATCCAGTTATTATATCCCTTTGTGAAATGCAAAAGTGCATGTCTTCTCACAGCTCTGCATTCCCAGTTCCCCATGCTCAGTTCCCCAGTTCTTCCACTACTTTTCCGTTCACCCTGCCTCTGCTCCACTGCCAGCCACTCCCACATCATCACCTCAGTCCACTCACCTGGTCTCACAGCTGCAGCTCATCAGCAATCAACCCAGTATTTTTCTTGGACTTTGGACTTACTGGGGATGCACTGATTGACTGTCCAGAGACTAGAACCGGACAGTTTTCAGCATGACCACCCCTGACGAGTGACCAGCCGGTCAGCGTCACATTTCAGTTTTCCTGTTGGTCATATTCACACACATGTTCTGCATGATGGTCATGTCATGCGCACAGCAGATGCACTGACTGTAATATATGCACACACACAGACGCATGCTTGCATGAAGTCTGTGTTTGTGATAAATTCTAAGAATGGGATAGAGAGAAGACAGACAGCCTACAAGCAGACACAGCACCTGAGCAGCTGATTATGTCGCGGAACATCTCTTTCATCACTTTCTAGCTCTTAAGACTAATGTTAGCCAGCAGCAGACTGCTGTTCACAGAGGGACAGTTAAAATCTCACCTCCTGTTCTGGCTGAAGAATAAACAACCTGTGTTGATGTGTCTCCTCAAACATTTTCTCATCCAGACTCATTTAACTCCTCTTCTGTTTTTACTACAACAAACTGTCACACTGCGTCAGTCTCCGGTTTGTTTATATCTGTTTCCACATGAGATCATGTGAAATCGCGTCCCATGAAATCCTGTGAAATTCCATGAGCTCTCATGACATCGTATTCCCTCGAGGACATAATCTTAATATAATGATATAATAAGGCCTGGCTGTAACCTGGAGGACTTTTGGAGAAAACATGAAATCATATTTATTATGAACATCCGATTTAATTTTACAAGATAAGTTGCAAAAATGTTTTCAATGCTGTCAATTATAGTTCTTAGAAAGACTGAAGAATCAGAATCAGAATCGGCCAAAATCAGAATTGGGAGGTCGGACCTTTTAAAGATTGGAATCAGCCTAGAAAATTGGAATTGGTGCATATCTAGTACTTACCTGGCTTTTGACCTGCTGCCTACTTGACAATGTCTCCTGCCTGCTCCATCCTGGTATCGTTGCCTGTGAGAAGACTGTTTGACTTCCGGTTTTGGTTTGGTTCGGCAAATGAACCGAAACCTCAGAGACTTAGTAGAGACTCCCCTGCTTGAGTGATTAACTGTTTTTTTTTTTTTTTGTGCTGCCTTACCAACTTGTGTCTCTGTTCCCTTTGTGTGAACATAAAGGTCATTACCAACGACAGTGTGCTGCACTTGCACTTCCAACCACCACCCGTTTCATGTCTGTCTCTAAAGATATACAAAGAAATTAAATCCTAATTAATGAAGAACGTGGTGCCTGTATTTAAAAACAATAGAGAACACCTATTAACTAGAGTATAAAGGCCAAATACAAGCTATCACCCTGTAAATACGAATTACTCCATTGAGAATTAAAGTAGCTGAAGATGGATCAGTTCATTTGATTGCTGAGAGAATACGGGCCCACTGCTGTGTATTATTCAAT
The DNA here is from genome assembly GCA_027495735.1 of Lutjanus campechanus. Classification (NCBI taxonomy): domain Eukaryota; kingdom Metazoa; phylum Chordata; class Actinopteri; order Lutjaniformes; family Lutjanidae; genus Lutjanus; species Lutjanus campechanus. Next base: position 49,293 of record JAJHUR010073204.1, read on the forward strand.
ATTTTCATCACAGAAATACTATAAAATCAAACGCTTAAGTAAATTTGTGTTGACAGCTCTTTTTCCTCCCTGTGCCTGTATGGCTAAACACATAATTATCTTTGGGCCTACATTACCATTAGAATGTATGTATGGAGTGAACTGGGTTTAAATGGATGCATCGTGGATATTTATGAGGATCGGGGCTGCATAAAGCAGGCTCTATTCCCTATTTTCAAACGCCAGTGCAGAGAAATCTTAGTTCATGCATTCATTCACATTCCTCCACTGTCCTTGATATTTTTCATTGTCAGAACAGTCAAATCCTCTGAGCTGCATGGGCCAATAAGCACAGAGATTCTATGGAAAGTTATGTTAAAAAATATATCAAATGCACTCAATTATGTGTTAATATTTTATGTCTGTGGAAGTGGAACTTTATCTGCTTCAGACGGATGAACACACAGTAATCTATGTGTTTCTTCATGGCTGGTTACTCTGCTTTTTACCATCAACTCTCTCTCGGACACAGATTTCAGATGCACGAGTTCACCTGCTAATGTGTACCAATTTTCTGCTTTTTAACATGCTCATATGTTCAAAGCAAGATTCAAACATCTACCCAGCTAATTTACTGCAGGAGAAAGGGTTTCCCCTAGCAGACAAATTGTGCAGTTGAGAAAATTGTGCAGTGTAAAAGTATGTATCATTTTAACAAGGAGAACAGAAGAAAGAGAACCTCTTGTAGTACTGTAATGAACGGACACTGGTTCCTTCAACATGTTCCAGTGCTGCCTTGATTTGTTTTGTGCCTAAAAAACAACATTCAGTTCCCAAATTTGGAGAAGCTACAAAGTGGAATAAACCACTCCATGCTTGTTGATCTATGAAATGAGTGAAGTTGGATATTGTGTCCCACATTAGTCATCAAAGTAATAAAAAATTCAGTTCTTCATGGTGGAATCCTTGATGTCAGATCTAAAGGTTGTTTGGACAAGATGTGTCTTTCCAAGGGCTGCACCTAATGAATATTTTCATTGTGGATTATTGCAAGTTATTTTCGCAACTTCTTGATGAATTGTTTGCTTTATGATGAATAAAAAAAAAGGCATAAATGCCCTCCACAATTCACTCGAACCTAAAGGCAAATATTTAAATTGCCAACAATAGTACAAAAGATAATGAAAGATTTTTCTTCAAAAATAACTTAAAATGGCACAGCTAGCAGATGGAGCACAGGGCAAGAATGATACTACAGCCAAACAACCAGTGCAGTGAATGCTCTGGAGTGTGGCTGCAATCCCCTGTCTACCCACACAGCCTGTTTGGCATGCACTGTTTTGAACTGACCGCTACTCCCTTAAACGAAAGTAGCAGATATCGTCATTCAAAATGCCCGGGACATGCTGCTTACATGGAGAACCTATTGCATTTAATTTCACTGCCCATATTAACAGGTTAGAGCAGCCACGCAGCCAGTGTAAGCAGCATTCGGCATTGTCTGCAATTTTTATTGTTTCCAGATTGTCGGCCTGTCCATCCAATTCTTGTTAAGATTCTGTGATGGAATTTCAAGGTCAAGGTGACTGTGACAAAAAACATTTTTGCCAGCAACGGAAAAATTCCTACACTATGGCAAAATTTCATGATGAGGTGATGACGTTTTATATCCAAAAGGCCAAAGGTTAACTTCACGGTGACATGGTCATGTTCAGCTCTATATCAGTCCTCTTTACTCCTCTGTAAAAATAGTCACAAAGTGAAGACAGCATGTTTCTCACCAGAAATGATTCACTGGAATCATACTTGTCTATATATATATAAAACTCCCATTTCACCAAAAAGTACACTTCAAAACTTTTGTTAAATTACTTCAAAGTCTTTCATTTTAGCAGTCTAAGCAAAAATAGAAAGTGAAAATGATGTGTGTTGATAGTTATAGCAGCAACATTACACCTTTCACTTCAGTTTCAGTGGGATTCATTTCATTCTCTCATCTTGGACTGATCAGGTGGTCCTTGTTCTCCACTTTTATTTACATCATGTTTCATGTCAAAAAGCCTTGGTCATGCAGATGGGTAACAGCAGGTAAGAGCCTGCTGGTTCAGAATAATTCTGATCACAAACATAAAAATGCTAATAAGAACAAAACTGGCTGGTGCACACGTTTCATCAATCAGATGATAATTTTGCATGGGCACTTATTTTGTGTGTATTGCAAGAACATTTTAAGCACGTATTAGTGAATGAGGCCCTGTGTCTTTATCTGTAGAATATGTCACAGATATAAAAAACATGAGTGGCGAAATTCTTCCAGTGCTCTCTCTCTTCCTCTCTCTGTCTTTCGTTTTGGATTATATTTATCTGTCGACATATGTTAGTTGTCGACATTGTTACTATGTCATATTTCTTAAAGGGAGTTTGCCATAATATTTTACCCTGGAGAGCCCAGGGAGCTCCCGTGTGACTCAAGCTGCTCATACTGTATGCAAACGTTTTGTTCCACAAGGTAATTGCTGGAGTATGATAAGGTTGTCTGATGCTGGCTGCAGTTAGTTATTGGTTTGATTAATCATTCACAGTTTAATAATGTGTGCTTGTATAACTGATGGTGGCTGATAAGCTGATTATCAGTTAACTCTACTAATACTGTTTTGTCCTCATACAATGTAATTATCACATTATTATTGCACCATTGGTGCTGGTTTGGTGCCCCACATTTTGGGTGGAATGTCTCAGTAAATTTGTATTTATCAAAGGCTAATCTGGGCTTGCCATGAAAATATCTCGGTCCCTCTGGCTTCACTGATTTGTGATTGGCTAACACTGGAATGGTTTGCAGCGGAAGCAGTTGTGATCAGAGTCCTCAGTACCATCAAGTGTGAGGCGATGGTATTCTTGCAGAAAACCCTGGACTGGTTGCTGTGAACTACCCAAGACTGTCCCTCTGTGTAGAGAGAGTGAGCTCTTGAGAGCTTTTTATTTACAGGTGTTCCAATTTCCGCTTTTGGTCATAAGCTTTAGGTAGTGGCAGAAAGAATTAGGTTGTGGATACAGGTGGCCGAAATGACTTTCCTTCGCAGTGTGGCTGGGCTCATGCCTAGAGATTTTGGTGAAGAGCTCAGACAGCGAAGGGAAGCTTGTTTCTATGTTTCTTCATGTTGAAAGGAATCAGTTGAGGTGGTTCAGGCATCTGATAAGGATGCCTCCTGGACACCTCCCTTTAGAGCTCTGTCCAACTGGGCAGAGCCCCCGGGGCAGACCCAGAGCACGCTGGAGGAATTACTTATCCCATCTGGCCTTAGAAAGTCTTGGGGTCCCCCCAGGGAGCAGCTGGCTAGGGAGAAGGATGTTCTGGCTGCCTTTGTTATCCTGCTACCACCGTGACTCAGACTCAGTTTAGTGGTTGAAGACAGACTGATGATAGGTCAAATGATTATCAAAAGAGTTGATGATTATTGTTCTGTTGACTGACTTATCGATTAACTTGAATTAACTTGATTTTGTCCATATTGCCAGGCATTGTTGTTGGGTGGTTTAATCTACAGAAATGCATCATATGAGATCATCATTTGTTTGCACTACTTGAGAGTCTGTTATTTTAGAGAAAATATATTATATATATATATTTATATTATATATTTTTCAGGACCGACAAATAAAGACAAGGTGTGGCTGCTAGAGTACTGCATATGTTTTTAAATGATTTTGTTAAATTGTGTGTTGGTGTTCATAGTCTGACTCTGGTACTGACTCATGTTACTGATAAGATGACATTCAGTAGACATTATCCTGTGTTGTCTATGGATCTGTGCTACGCATTAGCCAGTTTAGATCCATTACTAGTACATGGTGTTTTTTAATGACTGGCGCTTCAAGTGGTTTTCTTTGCTGGTCATTTCACTCTGTATTGAGTTTAACGTGTCTCCCTCCTGTAAATGTGCGCCTGCCTCTGCTTGCATGCAGAAAGATAGAGCTGATGGAATTGGAGCAATTTTGCAAAAAAGTATGAAGAGGGGATTTCAGTGTCCAGATGTGCAAAGCTGATATGGACTTATGCATACGTATAGACTCACGGATGTAATTTGTTCCTGAATATGTTTCATTCAATCTCAAAAGGTGTTCCATATTTTCAGGTTTCATTACACATTCTCAGACTTTCACTTAATATTTATTTTTTTGTCATATTGTGCATTTTTCTTTTTCAGATTTCCACAATTGTCCTAAAAACCATATGGATATGAATAATACAAAAAATGACCTATTATCCCAGCACCTCATGTGTCTCTCTAAGGCTGCCTCGTCTCTCATTTTCAATCTTTGCTACAGAAACCTTTAATACATCACTCCCACTCCCATTCTGTTGTCACTATAGTTATGTGAATGAAATGCACCCAGAAATGATAATGGTAATTATCTTCTACTTGGAGACATGCTGCAGACATTGAGCAACATTATTATTTATTTGGAGTTGAGTCCACCTGACAAATATCCAATATTCATTGTCTGTTTTGGTCTCCGATAACTCCTGAGGGGAATATCTGGCTCTTAAGTTTGTAAAGGCTCAAATTTCTACAGTGGCTACTCGCTAACCTTGCCTGTCACCTTTTTGCTGCTTGGCAGGGAGTGTACAGTGGTATTTTACAATGTAGAAAAAAGACACAACTGCCAGTTAGTTAAAAGGTGCTAAAACTCTGAGGTGAAGAGAACTGCACTTGAATAATAATTCTATATGGTTTTACCACTGTGAGCAACCACTTTACCATTACATTACATGTGATCCATTATTAATATCAAGATATTGATTACAGCGGCTGTAAGTGAACTTTTGACTTGCAAAAAATAAAGGATGTATATTTCCATTAATGAGGGTGCAGGCCTTTTGAATATATGCTGCTGCACAAATAATTCATCAAACTGGCTATTTTGCAGTTTAACTAGTGATGCACCAATACGGATACCAGCAATGGGTGTTGCACACAATAACCTGCAGCTTAATAAGGAACACAAAATTAGTAAAGTAGCTTACTACAAATAACCCAAAAATGTAATGTGTACAGTAACTATGATTACACTAGCAGCAGGAAACAGCAAAAACAATTTGTTACATTTAGAAATTGAGAAACATCTGATGAAAATAAAACATGTTTTTAAAGTTATTGTAAGAACTGTAATGGCATTATTAAGTACTCGTATCAGTACTCAGTAAGTACCCAAATGTACGTACTTGTACTTGGTCTGAAAATAAATTGGTATCAGTGCATCCCTAAATCTAACACAAAATCTTTTCTGCCTCAAGAAACTCAAAAGGTTTACGGGAAAGTGATGAATTTCAGTTCACACTTCAGTCAGGACTAAGTTCATGCATCATACTGTATGTGGTGTAAAAATACTTGAAATGAAACCATCACTTCTAAAAATTGCTAATTGATGATAATATTACTGCACAAATGTATCTGTTGGGTCTGGCTGTATATCATCATAACCTTATCTTACTCCCTTTTAGAGTGGTTGTGATTACCTTGGGGAATATGTCTGCCCACGTGCAGTCACAGTTGCACTGCCTTACAGTGTAGGCAATTCAGGTTAAGACCTATGAAGAAAAAACACATATCCATCTGCCCAGACACAGATGAGTGAAGAGCTACAGATAGCTCAGTAAAACACACATCCACAATGCACCAAGAAGTGCACAAACATGTTAGAGTACAGCTAGTGGGTTAACGTTAGCCTACAAAACATGACAAGAACTCACTAAATGCTTCACCTTTTCAGACTGAAAAGGATCACAGTGTCTGGGGGTAAATGATATAATTTACCCGGAGCTCATGTTAACTGACAGCCTGACACACAGTGTGGCTAATGTTAGCAGTGATAGCAGCAGCTGCTGCTTGCAGGTTAATGTCTGCGTCTGTGCTGTATGTGGTGACATGTTACAGCTTCTGACACAGCTTACATTCAACCTTATTTCCATTTTTTCCTCATCAAAACACTGCCAAACCACGCTGGTTTTACAAGCTGTCATCTGTCCGACTTTGCTGATGAAAAACATCCAGGGGCATACTTGCAGGGCAAAAGGGGCTGCCGTCCAACTAGTGGCAGGCAGCTGCATAACACCTTTGAGGCAACAGTTAACTGGCATTGTGCATGAATAAAATATTGATAGATACTTTAACCGACCAGTATTTCTGGTGTCGACTAGCGAGGGTGGCGACATGTAGTCATGTAGTCGAATAATCGCACACATCCCTAGTACAAGCCTACTCTGTCTGCCTTTCTTTCTCTCACACACTCTGAGCTTTTGCCCCTTGTGTTTCCTTTCTGTGGTTCTGAGCGTCTTGGATAAAAAGTTGACAAAGATCAGCCTGTAGACTGACAGCAACAATATCAAATCAGCAACAGAAGGATGAACTGACACTTTGCTCGGTCTGTCATGTGGCACCAGAGCAAGAGAGAAAAATCCCAGACAGATGGATGTTGATGGGCTGCAGACATCTCAGGAAAGACAGACTGATGCAGTCCGTGAAAGGGTGTGCGGAGGTGTGTTTGATGTAACCCCAGACGGCTGCGTTACACAGACAGCAGAGAGGTGGAGGACTTTTTGGGGAGAAATACAGCTGCAGGCACAAGCATGTGTGAATACTTGCATTAGTATTCACATGTACTGTCAGAGGAAGGTTTTGATAAGGGCTCTGTTCTCCAAAAAGGCAAGCAACATAGTCAATTTGGAGACCTGTGTTCACAAGGGGGAATGAAGGTAAACATGTTTCTGGTGTCACAGACTTTAGATTACAGCACCAGTGATCTCAGCAAGAATAAGAATAAGAATACCTGCACAAATAAAGGTGCTTCATTGGACTGTACTTCTGTGTGATCATTTTCTAATAATTTCTATGTTTATACGCTAAATGTGAAGTTAAGTGACGCATCTGCGATAATGTTTATGTGTATCAGGTGGCATGCTGCAATTTTGCTAATCATTTTGGCATGAAATTGTGCCTGTGTTTCTGCCTGCTGAGTCTGTCTCTTATCTCAAATGTTTTAAAAAAAGTGTTTTCTGCTTGTTTCATGGCTGTAGGTAGAGGAGGCGCAGACATGGATGTCTTTAATTCACTCCAGTTCCTTTTCTTTAGTTTGTCTTATCTCGTTTTCATAAATTTTTTACAGCTGCAATAATCTCTTCTATGCTACAGTAAGTCTGTCAACAAGGAAATAATCAAATTGACTATCGACTAAAAGGAAACTTCACCAATTTAACACATCAAAGTCTGTTTGCAGGTCTTGGGGAGAACCACTGCATAGGGTTGGGTGATGCCTACCAAATTTGCATATGACAATGTCCACAGTAAAACATCACTGATGGACAACGTAACTGTTGTTTTTTGGGGAGGGGGGGTAGCTGTCCCATAACAGAAAAGCTAACTTGTTCACCAGCTCACCACTGTAGTCACTACCGCCTCCCACTGTCATTTGCCAACCTCCAGCTGTCTCACTCAGCCAAGAAAATTCTCCAGCGAATGGAGCAGGCAGATCAACTCTCACATCCCTTCCAGTCAAGCATCTGACTTACATCCCCATGCCAGGTTTGAAAGGGCCTTTGTGTCCACACTGCATGTCCGTAACTTAGTTTTGTTAGGCTTGAAACAGTTACCTGGCAGGCTATACTGAGGAAGCTAACCTTATAAAACAGTAGCGACATGATTGAAAGAGGCACACTAAAAGCATCTTGTAGAAAAGAAACATCACTGTCACCATTATAACTGAGTGTCTTGGATTCGCCTAAGTAGCAGGTAAACAAGAAAATGATAAACAAGACAAGAGGTGTAAACGTTAGTACAGCGACCAGCAGCAACAGCTTTTTGGCTGACAGTCGTACAGTTCCAGAGGGAGCTGTATGGAATTGGATAAATTGCTAGATTAAAAAAATCAAAATGCAATTACATCATTGTATTCTAAAATAATGTTGCATCATTTTACATAAATGTGCCATCACATGCAGAGAACATGGTGACAGGAATGTCAGTGGCCCAAAACATGGCATTTATGATATAATAAAATATGATACAACTTTATTCTCAACATACACTGAAATTCACTTTGCGTCCTCCACTGTGGAGCCGTTAGCAACATTACTTTGACTTTCAGCCTCGTTTGTTGTTGCTGTGTAAAGTGATGGTGTAACGGTAATTTCAATTGTCTTGATATATCATGATATGAATTTTTTCATGTAAAAAAACTGAATGATATATTGTGAGTGATAATATACTGTATGGCACAACTGTAATTTGAGGGCAGAAGTTGATATTCACTGTTTAAAACATGCCAAGCGTCAGATACTATCAACATTTCAGGTCAAAGAGGGACATAATATGAACTCGGAGCAAACTTTAGGTGTTGTAGGTTTGTGATATGGGGCCTACTGCCAGATTTGAATAGTTCACTGAGGTGAGGCTGTGGTGGACTCTTGGGCATTTAGCCCATTAGGAAGCTGTCTGTTGCTTTTTAAGTGGATTAGATGAGCTGAGTGGCCAGTATTGAACCTTGTTCCCACTCCATCTGGTATACTGGATGGTCTTTCCACTGTAATGAGATAATGTTTGTGTCTTTAGTTTTGCAAAAAAAAAGATGGACAGTCCCATGTGTTTGTTTACAGAGACTGTGTGCAGGTATTAGCCAGCGTCATGACTGCTACACACCTCATAACACTTCGTCTTTGTTTTTTTTCTCCCTAACTGAGACATATGACTTTTCTGTAAGTAATAGCTCTAGCACACAACAACGTGTTTGTTGTTGACTAATACTTCTAATATCCACAGTCCTTGTAGACCGCCCATAAATTCAGAGTGTGTATCCATGGTGCTTTAATTTAATGTAATCCCCATAAATCTGAAGTATTCCCAGCCTGTTTTTTCCATTTATGCTGTACAGGTGTAAAGAAGAGCTTTATTACTGTTACTGAAACCATTAACCCACTGCTGCTTTTAGAAAATCTGTTGTGGATGGATGGATGGATGGATGGATGGATGGATGGATGGATGGATGGATGCATGCGTGAACTGATGGACAGATTCGTAGACTTACATGAAAACATGCCACACATGCATAAAGGACAAACCCACAAAAACACACAAAAGACAGACTGGTGAAAAAGCATGCTGTGAGAGGCTCCATCTGTCCTTGTCTAATAGCGAATGGGGAAGAGACTCAGCTGAATGAAGGTGGCTATTAAAATATCTTGTAAACACATTATAGGCCTGGTCTTGTCCAATGTATAGAATGAGACATAACAGTGATTTAGAGGCTGGGCGCATCCATAAATGCATGAAGCCAATCTCATGTCAGCATCTGCTGGCAACTATCTGTGCATCCTGATGTGCATTAGTTACACTGAAGAAAAGGGGATGTGGAGGACTGAATAGAGCACGAGAAAACATGTCCTCTACATAACAAAAAACATGCCCTTAGGCTAGGTTTTAACACTATACATGTGGTGCGTGAGCTGGAATTTAGCATATCTTTTGGACAAACACAGGTGTAAGTACTCACAATATGAATTAAACATTCATTTAAATCTTTGAGTGTAGGGAATTTGCAGCACAGTAAAAAGGTATTAAAGGCTACAGAAGAAAAACTTTTGCCACTGCAGCCAACCATGGAGGTTACTGTCAGATGGGAACAAGTGGGATAAACATTTATTATCAGAAATTCAATTCTTCCTTTTCAGTGTAAAAACAAGTTCTCATTCTCTTTGTATGTTAGAGACGTAAATAAAACTGGGCTGTATCAAATCTGGTCCCAATACAAGATACATACAGTACTATCTTCAATGCAGATTTTCCCCATTTTTCACTTTCACATTCACCATATGTTTCCAAAGTTGTTTGTTTACCTTTGCAAGATGATACTGTTCACCGTATTTGCAGTAAATTAGCTCCTGTTAGGACAATTAGAGCTCTGAATGTCCCTATGGTTGAAGACAGTGAAAATTGGGAAGAAAAAGCAAATAAGCTGCTCGCTAAACATTATGCCTGCAAATTAGGGATGCACATGTCATCAGTATTGACTGATAAAGGCTTTAAAATGAAATATCATATCAGCCCGAAATGAACATTTCTGCCAATGTGACAGGCCGATAAGACGACATTTTAATTATGCGCACATGGCACAAGTAAGTCTGCAGTGTGGATTTGTTTTGAAGTGTCTGAAAGAGATAGCAAAGTTGTTATTTGCAATTGTATCTCAGTTTTGGTCCTGTGACGGGCTGAATAGCATTCTTTCAGCACGTAAGTGGTAATGCCTTGATGAGGTGTCCATCATCAGGAATTAATGGACGAGGAGGAGGCCGGAACCGTCCTACATGGAGCAGTTGCCTCTGCAGAGTCCATTAATAGTCCTGATAATGGACATCTCGAAGGGCATTATCCTGCTACTATGGTCACTTGCCAAAGAAAAAATAGAAAAAAGACCATTAATTTATATTGTAATACTTTTTGTGATCAAAATCTTAAGTTTTAACAAGCCATTACTCAGTTTTCCTGATCACACCTGAGGGTTTAATGAATACCTGGATTAATCACTTGAAGCTCATTAGGTTGTTATGCAGTGGAAACACTGTTGCATACTCCGGTAAATATGATCGTAGATACAACTTGGCAACAGGAGATATTTTGAGTCTGCTCAGCTCATAGAACCCTTTGGTTCAGCTGTGAGCCAGAAAGCTTATTTTATGGTTGCAAGATTTAAAGATAGTAACACTGCATACGGTTGACAAATAGTAGTTATAATTTGACAATATGTTTGACAGCAAGACTAGCACACTATCCACACTGTCCCCAAATCAGTATCCAGATTTACACAAACAAATGAGACGCCATGTATACTGGCCACACCATTTAAGTTGGGTCATATAGTTTCTGTGACAATGTAATCAAGGCCAGAATTGGGGAATTGAGAATTTAAAAAACAAACATGACACAGATTTCATAGGGCCCTACATTAAGTCAGTGTTAAAAGCTGAAAAAATGATTACCTAATGTGCATCTCTTTATGGTGCAGTCATGTTTTAATCATCAGATGTCGCAAGCTTCATTTCTATGTCTCCAACCAAGTTGCCCCACTTTAACAGGTGTTAAAAAACATCTAAAAGAAAAAAAAACATCCCCTGAAAATAAAATCCCCTGCTGCTTAAGCTCGGTCGGGGGTAAACTTAGGGGAAGCCCTGAAATTATATATTAGATGTATAATTAGATGTTAGCTTGTTAGTGTGTTGAAATAAGTTGTAAAGTGAGGCCTTGACTTTGTCCCTGTTGCTATGGTTACTCATTTTAAATATAGGCTGCACATTAATTTGGAACGGTGAACAGACGCTTTCACTGGAACTACTTAATAGGTGTCCATTATCAGGAATAAATTGACAGTCAGCAGACAGTCAGAATCGAGTATTCACCCAGACCATGGTGTACTACAAATTTAATTGCATATCTTATGAACTGTCATTCCGATTGTTGTGATGATTTTGTGAAGAATGAAGAGAAACAGGCACCTGTGGAGAAAAAAACAAAAAACAAAACCGTCAGCAGTAGTTTTCTTTGCCCAGTGAATGGGTACATTTTTGAAAAGAATTGTATTTTATGTCTGCATCTGCCAGCAGGCAATCACAATAACAGTAAGCATAATAATATGTTAATTCTACTATAGAGGGACTTGATATTCTCTGGTATTATAAGTGGAAAAATATATATCTGCATTGGCAACTGGCCAAAATTAAAAATCAGCATATCTGATCCAATAGCATGCACTCCTACTGCAAATGTCACATTTTGAACAAGGCTTTCACCTGAATTTTTATGTTATTGATTAAAAAAAATAACTGAAAATAATAAGCCCTAGAGATAGATGTCGATGTCAAAAGGAAACCGGGAGATCACATTTGAATGGATAATTTTGACCTTTCATTGCAAAGCCACAATCACATCAATTATGTAAATTTTTTAATGAAAAATGCAAAGATACATCATCCATCTAATGATTGTCAGAATCATCATCATCATTACGTCTGAGATCTGTGAGGGTTGTAGTTGTTGCAGTCACTCTTTCGCAAAAAATACAAAGTGAAACGCAAAGGACAGCAAACTCGGGAAGAATCAAAAAGCCTGTTTTGAGATAAACAGGACTGGGTTTGATATCTGAAACTGTGTCACGCCGTACCTGTGAGCGATCAATAAAGCTGACAGGGCCTGGGAGAGAAGGATTCCCTCGCCCTCATCCAGATGTATTGTATTCCAAAAAAAAATCAGAGACATGCAGGAACAGGTGTTTTGGAGTTTGATATTTATTCCACGTTAGTATGGGACTGGTGCCTCCCAAACCTCCTCAGAATTATTATATAAACAAACCAGCATATATTTCCCTAAATTTTCACATCAGAGGGACAACAGCTGATGTTTTTGGACGTATTTGCATGCCATTCTGTGGGGTTTGGAAATAACTCCTGCATTATTTTGTGACCATTACTCAATGATGTGGCTCCATTTGTTGCTCCATTCTATGTCAGACTGTTGAGTCTGTTGAGGGAACAGAATAATAAGAAAATGAGCAGGTGGAAATTTAAGTATTTATAGGACAGAATATAATAGGCTCAAAACCATTAGGCAGATTTGGTTGATTTTCATTACAGCCCAGACTCTTTTATATTTTGATGAGTCATATTGTGTGTGTGTGTGTGTGTATGTGTGTATGTGTGTGTGTGTGTGTGTGTGTGTGTGTGTGGATGGTCTGCCCACATTTCTAAGACATTTGAGGAAAGATCTAGAAACTCAGGTCAACATCTCAAGATAAAAATATTTTATATGGATTCAGAGCCTCTTTGGTGTTTTCAAGTGGTTCTTTGCTCATGTTGTCATGTGTTTGTGAACTTTTTTTTGGACATTACAGGTTGGGAACTGTTAACTCTGTGTGATGACTTTATCTTCACATTCCAAACTTTATCTGTTTTTATTTTAGATTTTGAGATTTGAGATAAAAGTTATCAAAAAGTGTGTTTCGTTATGTGTGACATAGACATCTTGCATACCAAATCTAAAAAACTGAAAGTCATTTGGCTCAGTAAAAAGTATTTTTCTCAAAAGAAATACATTATTCAGGAGGGTTTTCATGAGGCAGCTGATAGTATCTTGTTATAAGACTACCCGTCTGTCGAGATCAATCTAGTTGCAACGTCACAGCTTGTTTCAATAAAATAAACAACCGGAGGATCAGAAGGTCAGAATGTTACCTGCATGTGGAGCCTTTGACGAGTCAATGATATTGATCATACAACTCTGTCATATCCCTGCAGCTGTGGTAATACTGGTGGTTTTGTACTATGGGAAAGCAAAATCTTTACACCTTTAAAACACCTTAAAGGGACAGTTGGGATTCATTGAAGTGAGGTTGTATGAGGTACTTATTCATAGTCAGTATAGTAGATGGCAGTTGGCATGCCCCCAGTTTGAAGAAGTAGGAATGTACTGCTGTGGACAGGCTCAGCAGCAAAACATATTAACCACCTAAAAACCTGTCCGACAACCACCTACTGTAGGTAATACATATAAAATAATAAATACATAGTAAATAATTCATACAACCCTGCTTCAAAAAATCGTGAATACCCCTTTAAGGTACATATCGCTGTGCTGTCTCATGTAACGTGGTACATTTTCTATTTTTTTAGGGCTCAATGCTCTGCCCTTTGACCCAACAACCAACAGTGACCCTCTCCACTTCAACAGCTCAAACGGGCCACTGGTGACAGAGTGTCCTTCCCTGGAAAAAACTGAAAATGGCAAAAAGAGGAAAAGAACCAATGTGCCTCCAGGTACCGACAACACTACCACACTACAGAACCATCATGACATTACAGAAAGGAGAAAGAAAAGAAACTGTCCTTTCTAGTTTTGTAACAATGCTCCGATGCTACTCTGTGCCGTGCTACACAGGCCCTACCTGGAATTACAGTTGCTCACTTTGTCTGGTTGGATGTTTCCTCATGGAATGTAATTTAAATGCTACCAGCATCAAATAACTGCTGGTGAGAGATAAACTATAATCCTGTTATTTTGAGACGGTCTGAAAGAGGTAGCCTTGTTTGGTCTTTGCTGTTTTTGATTAGCTTGCTGTAGCCTGCGGCTCTGCTTGTCTGGACTGTTTGGAGGTCACACGGCTAAAACCAGGAAGCTGCACGGCGGAGATTTCACATCCGCCTGCCTCTCACCATGCCAACAGTCCCGCCAATCAAAAACTCACATGCCTTCAGCTCTCTCATGCATACTGCCCCGTCATACACAGAATACTGTACTGTTACACTGTAGTCTCTGCCTGTGAGTGCGCGTGTGTGTTATGTCCAAACGCTCACCCAATAAGCCTAATTCTAATCAGGGCCAGTGTGCTGTCTAATTAAAGAAGAGCTTCTAATTAATTGCATTATGAGCGGTAGAAAGAAGAGGGCCCTTAAGACAGAAAGGTGTTGCTCCATGTTCTCATCTGTCAGGGTGACACTAATTGGTCTGGATTTACAATCTGGCACAGATACACAGGAGCTCCAAATTAACTAATATCAGTACTTGCAGGGCAGAGCTTAGTCACTGCACTGGTGGTGCCTCTAGTTGAACATGGCCTGGAGAACCTCGCACTGGCTCACACCAGCTAAATGGCTCATTTTTGTCCTGCCAAAGACAGTCACCAACAACCCCATCAGAGACAATAACTGTGTTCTTTGTGCTATTATAGATTTAATTGCCAGGGGAGATAAGAGATAAAATATTCCACCTGAGGAGAATCTGCACATGAACCATCTTTCTTTCAGTCTCACCGCTCGCTAGTGTTACCCATTATGTAAAGTAAACAATGTTTCTCCCGAGTCAACATCAGTGTTGACCTCGTGAATGCCATCCCTCTTAATCTAAAACAAACAAATGTTCACTGTTGTAGACAGCTGAAATTGCTTTTCAACTCAAAGAAATATTTGGCTTCTTCATAATAGCAGTTAATAGCTAATCAATATGATAATGTCTTCCACACATCTACTGTATATTGCAGCACCTTGCCTTGTGCCCAGTGCATGCTGGGATTGGCTTAAGGCCTCTGAGACCCACGTATGGTAAACAGCTTAAAACAAAGATAAACTGATGAACAGTAACAGTTCAGTTTCAACATAACTTCAGTTTTAGGGGTGGGTAATATGGATAAACACTCTGTAATATCACAATATTGATATGGTAATATAATAAATGTTCTCAATATTAGTTGAGAAATTGTTGACAGATAAAATAAGGAATGTCTGCCTCTAGGGAATCCAGCAAATTAATGACAGATACCTCCTCTTATTTATGAAAAAAAAAAAACATCATATGCCAGCACAATGTAGTTATAAAGCAGTCCAGCTCATTGATTAGCAACACAGCTCCTAATGGACTCACACACTCACAGATGATGATAGATGACAGCTAACGTTAGGAACAGTTTACAAATTTATACAGTCTGTATCATCACATAGCACACCTATTTGTTATAATAATACAAAAAAGAACACTTTTTAGCACAGGAAATTCTGCATAAACTACAGGGTAAGGTTGTAAAGCCATTCCTACGTTTGTGTGTAAAGTTCTTTAAGTATTTTTACTGCAGTCACCACCAGCACATTTTAGAATTGTGATTTGTTCAATGGGGTTACCATTAAAACTTAACTAGTAATTTGTAAATTGTTTGCTAGGAAACATATGGAGCACCATCCAATAACAAAGTAATCAGCGATGTAAACTTTTACATTCAAAAAATGATCACTTCGGAAAAGCAATCCGTTTTGTTAATGGACTCTTCCTAAGTCCCACCCCTTTTTGAACCTCACTTAACTTTCTCCTTTGCTGTTTCCTGTACTCAGATATGCTGTGTGCCGGACTTGTCTATGTTGAAAAGAAAATCAAAGTTTGGTCAAAAGATGTTGCTTGGGGACTTGTAAAGGGAAATATAGTCACATATTAAGTTAGCAGCTGTTAACAAGACACTAGGTAGCATGCTAGCTAATCTAAGTTACATCGATTGTCCTTAGTGCTATTGATAAGGGTATTAAATCATTAAGCACTATCTGTATCAATATTGGTATTGATAACATCCTGGTGATACCTGTCCCCACTTAAAAACACAAGGACTTCCTTATATGTTGAAGAAGACTGTGGGGTGTGTTTCAAAGCTCCAGAAAAAGATTAGTGGACCAAAGAACTGTTTCCAAGGTTAAAAGTGAACTCTCATGCTCAGTCTATTCAACAGCATTTGTTCTGTGTTAAACATGGCAGCCATATTTACTCTCCTACTCACTCTGTGTGGGTCTTTGATTGACTTTTCTATAACACCAGCTGATTCAACCAAATGACAAAATTAGCTTGATACAAAAGACACAGAGTCTGAGGCAGATCTCATCTTGAGCGGAAGAGTGGTGTTCATTATGCTGCAGCAGGGGAAGGCCACACACACACACACACACGCACACACACACACACACACACACACACATTACAATGCAGACGATTTCACCAACAACAGGCTGTTTCCCACAGACACATAAATGATGTAGCGGAGGGAGAGATGATGCATAAATGTAAGTAGAGTCATGGCTTTCATCAATATGATTGGAGTCATGGGGAAGTTTTTTTAGCATGGGTTCACAGGAAGGGCAGGCCATGTCAGGAAGTGGATTTTAGAGAAGTAGTACAAAAGCAGTGGGCAGATGAACAGTACAGCGAGCCCAGGCTCACAATTGGTAGCAAGAAAACACTATCCTACTAATATGATTACAGTGTTTTTGCGGGTGAAGACTTTACTGTAAACATGTGTTGGGAAAGTAGCAAAATCAAAAAGGAGAATTTTTGTACTGTAATTTCAGATATAACTAAGGAATTAGAAATCAAAAAGGTATCATCAGTCAGTCGGTTTTAATGCCTGCTGTTCCACCACAATTACAACAATAATTTTTCCATATTGGGTCTTTTGTAAAAAAGTGCCTCTCATGCTCCAGAGCTGAAAGTGAGGGTGACCAGGGAAACAACTGACCATATATCAGTATAAGCAGTTGAAATGATTGTTTGTTTGTTTTTTACCTTTAAGAATAGAGGAAATCAAACGCCTGTGGGTGCTAAAATATTTGGACTCAAGTGCAGCCCTGGCTTGTATTGAGAAGACATGACATGTTCCTGGAACAGCTGATTTATATTTTCCTACACACCTGGATAAGTTGCACCAAGAACTTTAAATGACTACTATTAACTAATCTCTTTTTGAAGAAATTTTTTCGAACTGCAGCTTCTTTCTGTGACCCATAAATCTCCACCTAGTAAACCTGCTGGAGGGCTGTACAGACTTTTACAGCACTGTACAAAATGATGGAATGAGTGTGCAATTTGTCTTCATTTCAACATTCTTGTAGTGAGTGAAATACTGTATGTATGCATGCTTTGCAGGCCTGCAGTGCCTCTTTGTCTTTGTGTGGGACTTAAATCAACTGTTTCTCAGATTAGAGGCTGCTTTCTTCCATCCAGGTGCTGCTATCCTCTTTTTGTCATGCTCTGACACAACCAAGGGTGCTTGAAGATGATCTTCTCAGGTTTTGCTGTTTAAATATCCTCTTCTTCACTCTTTCTGTCCCTCCTTTATTCAGAAATATTAATTTGGAGGAGACGTACAGCTGTCGCAACAAACCCACTGAAAATAACTAAAAGAAAAGGTGCAGCAGGCATATTTATGAACACAACCTTTTTGACAAGAGCTTCAATGGGCACAGAAAGCCCAGAGTTACAGTACAGTATGACTCACCGCAATTTGTAGGAAAAACAGATGAGCTTAGCATGGCTTTCACATTTTATTTTCCATTTTTAAAGAGACTTCCTTGTTATTTATCAACCACGGTGTCCTCTGGAAGGCTTCACTTCAGCATTGTCACTGCACTGACTTTTCTCAAAGCCACAAACAGACAGCTGGAAATAAATGAAGTCCATTTTGTATATTGTGACTTCAATGAAAGATGTCTGAATGTGTGTGCGTGTGTGCGTGTGTGTGTGTATGTGTGTGTGGTCTGCTCAGATTAAAGCCTGTCAGAAAGCCTTAAGATCAAAGCCTTTGTGGAGCACAAATCTGATCTGTCACTGGAAAAGCCACCCAGTTTTTTCTTCCATCTTAGAGATAGAGAGCAAAGTCACTCATCCATTATTTTTCTCTCTGTCAGTTAGTCCAGTTATGAACACTATTACAATAAAGGTGCCATTAATGCAGTGTAAGTACACTCACAAATTCGAGGAAAACCTTGACGAAAAAATAGTTGAGATGGTTATTTGTCTTCCTATTACGATTTATGTATGTATGTATGATGTATGTCTTGAAACAGATCTGAAAATTTTAATTTTTTGGATTTCATGTCTATTTAATAAGCACATTTAGTTTACCTTTAATGGAGCTAGCTGTATAGATATAAATGCCCTGCCTTGCCTGCAGAAACTTACTTACAATCACAGACCTCTCTCTGTCTCTGTTCTATACATAAAAACAAAACAACGCTCCTACTGCAAAATTTGAGTTGTCTGTTTGTTTTATTTTTGATTTTCACCTGAACTGCAACTCATACATTATGTGATCATGCTGTGCTCTGCAAGCCTATTTACCTGATTTATTAGGTTGGAGGCAAAACTACCGGTTGACTTGGATCCACAAATGTATATTTCTGTGACAGCTAACCTTAGAGGGACAGCTCATCCAAAAATCAAAAGCACATATTTTTCCTCTTACCTGTAGTCATATTTGTCTGTCTGTATAGTTAGGGTGGCAGTTGCAGAGTTTTGGAGATATCAGCTATAGATATGTCTGGCTTCTCTCCCATATAAAGGAACTTGATGGCACTCATCATGCAGTGCTCAAAGTGCCAAAAAATACATTTGAAATGATGACTCGGTTACTGAAGATAATCCACAGACCTTGTTCTGAGCAGTTTTTTGTTGGATCTACTGTCTTTCTATGGCAGAACCTGCCAGAGCTGCTTTCTTACTGCAGTAGAATCTGTCAGAACTACTTTCTTTCTACTAGAAAGAAGAAAACATAACAACTCACTCCAAAACAATCTAGATGGATAAATAGAACTACAGCTTTATGTTCAAATCTAGATTTAGAATGAAAGTATAATGCCTAACCCTTTCACTGTTTTAAGGCTGCTACTACTGCTGGTTTTCATAATCTAATATTGTAAGCTTTCAGCTTCCAATAGTTATTTATATTTTTAGCCATATTACCAGCATAGAGATGTCAATGTCTATCTGTTTGTCAGACTGAAATTAGTCAAAAACTACTCGGTGGATTGCCGTTAAATTTTGTGCAGAAATTCATGGCTCCCAAACAATGTCTGTGTGGTGATCCCTTTTGAGATTCCTAGACTTTTCTGCTATCACCATTGATATTTTTGATTTTTTTTTTTTAAAAGGATGAATTACACTGCTGTGTTATGCTTGTACTAGCTACCAGGTCACTACAGCAACTTTGAAAACTCAAATCCCAGAACTTTAATGGCTTTGTTAATGGTATTTTTACTGCTCGATTCTGCTTTTCTCTATTTTTCCTTTCTCTTTCTTACATTTTCAGCTTGCAAGGTCAATACACAGCATGAAATCTTGGCGTGACAGTGATAAATGTACATGAACTTGTTCACTGTATAATACTTCCACGGATGAAAAGAAGCTTTGAAGCAAAGAATTTGAATTTAGGGTTATTTATTATTTGCATAACTCCAGTTTCTTGAGTTTCAGACCATCACTGTTATATCAACCATTGTTACTTGGCACAGCATGTAGTGCCTGTGTAGAGAACACATGTTTAACACAGCAGTAGTTGGAAAGCTAATAATAGGCCTGTAACAACAGAATTCTACAGAGCATTGTTCCATCAGGCTAATGAGTATGGCCCTGTAATGGCAGATCAATGATTACAGATGATTAGAGTTTCCCTATGCCGGCCATGACTCCGCTTTCTATCAGTTGTAGCTGCTTGCTAGCTCAAAGTCACTCCCAGTAGGGCCAGTAGCTAAATGATGGAGGCCTTCAACAGCTGGAGCTGTGGATTTACTGGCTTAGAGGGTTTGACTCTGTCTGGCTCCGGGTCGTCTCCAGCTTTAGTCAGGTCCTCCGGCTCTCTGAGGACGACTGATGGAGCACTGACTCATTAGCAGCCATGTGGATTTAGTCTCGTTAAGGGACCCTAATGGATAGATTTATCTCATTACATTTGGCACTTCATTAGATACACATACTGCTGGACAAAGGCATGTGTGCCTGCAGAAACACACACACACACACACAGGCACC
Organism: Lutjanus campechanus; assembly: GCA_027495735.1. Lineage (NCBI taxonomy): Eukaryota > Metazoa > Chordata > Actinopteri > Lutjaniformes > Lutjanidae > Lutjanus > Lutjanus campechanus. The sequence goes on from JAJHUR010073204.1 coordinate 69,641, forward strand.
CCATGATGTACTTGTATTTTTCACATACAGTCATTCATTAAGACAGTGTAATTACCCAGCCAGTGTACTCCGAGACTTTATTTTGACCTAACAAACTTTAACACAGTGAGTCAATCATCTGAACATCCTGTTGGAAAAAACGAACACCAACTTGCATAGTTTATTAACCTTCTGTAGCCTGAGAGGTCCCAGAATTCTTGTTACCCGAGGGGGTGTTGTTGTCATTTTAGCATGATAATGTGCTCACAGTGACAGCTGACAATGCTAACATGCCAATGTTTAGCAGGTATCATCTTTACTGTGTATGCCATATTTACAGCCTTTTATTTTAAAATGTTAGTATGCTAACATTTGCTAATTATCACCTACAACAAAGTAGTGCTGAGAATGATCAAGTTATCAAGGTCATTTATCTGTCATTAAATAAAACAGAGTTTCACAGCAAAATAAAAGTTGTCGTCCCCTCAGGACGTGCAGGTTATAATGAGGCCTTTTGTAAAAAAAAGAAATTAATTAATTAGTAACTTTTTAAAATTCATAACAATTTAAATTAATGAGCCTGAAAACCTTTCAAAGACTCTCTTGCCTCTTGAGTGTCACTGACCTCTGGGGGTCCCTGGACCCCTATGTGAGAACCACTGCTATAGACTATGCCACAGGTTTGCAGGTGAGAACTCGATAGTCTAACAATGGAATAGACGTCATTGCTGAAAATTGTGACACCCCCAGTTTATATATACGCCCAGGAAGTTATTCTATGTTGTTGTTTTTTCTTCATTGGAAGTAATCGTCTCAAGGTCAGCTGCTCTACATTCAAACCCCACACTTCCTTATCCAGTGCCAGTGAGCGTCTGTCATATGTAGGTACAGTAATACATGTTTTACCAATAAAATAACAGACTTAAACTCAGGACAGAGTAATGTTGGTTAAGATAAAAGGTTTATTGTAAGTCAGTCTCTGGTCTTGGCAGGAAATGGGATCCAGCAGCAGCAGAGGGAGAGAGAGGGTAATGGAGAAGCGTGGCTGGCAGGTGTTAGCTTTGAAGCTAGGAGGCGGCTGGCAGGCGGGGAGGTTGACAGGCAGGAGGTCAGGCAGGGATGAGATGATCCAGAGACACGAGAGAGGCGGGTTAGCATACACAATGCACAGTCGATAAAGAACACAAGGAATTCAGAACTAAGTTAATCAGCCTGGAAACATTTATTACCACTGAGGTTGAAACAGCAATCTGGCGAAGACTGAATGAAGAGCTGGGGTAGATATACTGCCCGTAGATGAGCTGATGTGGAAGGCTGGTGTGTCAGCTGGGAGAGGTGATGAGCTGATTGCAAGTAAGTATAGCTGCAACTATTAATTGATTATAAATCAATTAATAAATTAATCACCAGCTATTTTGGTAATCGGGTTGAGTAATTTTCTAAGAACGAGAAGGGAAACGAGGATCAACATGTTTTACCAGTTTTAGCCATCTTATAGATAAAACAAGTAATCAGTTAATTGAGAAAATGATTGACAGATTTATGGACAATGAAAATATTTAGTTGCAGCCTTTCAAGCCAATGACATTTTTCAATGAGTGCAGAAAAGAAATTCTGGGGCTAACAGAAGTTGATGATACTTGCATGTTTAGTTCAACAAGGTCGACCAGAATGAGTGAATGAAGTGATGCGAGTTCCTGAAACAAAGTTATTAAAGTATATTTATTATGTAGAATGAAAAAAGAACTTTAATTTCAGACAGTAGTTTTGAAGTCTGTGACAGTTGAAAGTAGAATTAGAGAAAGCTGCGGGACACTGAGCAAAAAAGTTCACTTTGAGCCCTGACTCTACAGGAAAACGCAAGAAAATGTTGAATCTGCTGGGGTACAGCTACAGCTGAAACAGTCATGAACCAAAGTATTGGAAAAATGTTTTTGATGGTGGCACTAAATAAAAAGTTATGGGATCACCTAAGTTTTTACAATACATCCTGGATGTCTGTACTAAATTTCATGCCAGTCCATCCAATAAAACCCACACACAGATCACCAGAGTTGTTAGGATTCACCCAACAGGAACCATGGAAATTTGTAACTTTAAGGCAATCCATTTGGACCGAGCAGGTGGACTGACTGACCGACTATGCCATCTTCAGAGCCTTGCCACTAGCATGGGTAAAAAAGTATCCAGAAATATATTAAACATATCTAATATATATGTTAATTTAATGTTATGCTGCCTGCATCTGTCAAGGTTTAACTGCAAGGCTGGGGAAAATCTAACCTAATAGATGTTGATTAACAGGCTGCAGGTAGTAAAGAGTATGGTAATGAAACGCAGCTGAATGGAGATGCAGTTGTGTGAATCTCTTTACTTTATATTAAGTAAGAAAATATTTTGAATTCTGAAAATTAATTGCTGGAAAGTAATTAAAATAGGTGCCATGCACACTTAAATACAAAGACATTGTGATCTTTTCAGTTGCAAACATTTTGTGGTTCATTTATACCGAAGTCAGATACTCCATTTTCATTATTCACTCTTGCACTTTTCCTCACCACCGTCTCCTTTTCAAACAATGCATAACAAAGACTGCCTCAGGGCCTCCGTACAAACTGCTTGAATTATCTTTTTTCTTTCAGTATCAGCATTTCACAGCAGTCCAGGATGGCCTTCTCTCTGCACTTCTGTTTTGGTTAAACAAAAGAAAGTGAGCAGAATGAGCAGTTAAAGAACCGCTGGTGTGTTGGAGGAGCACAACTTCCCTCGTTGACTGGATCAATAGCAGTAACATACTAGATGATGAGCTCCTGGTTAGCTTAAATCATCACTTCTCGTATTGCACCAGAAGCAGTACAGTGCACACTCTAGGACTGTGGTGAAACCTTTTGACAAGCACCCTTTATAATGAGTTTCCATGACAGGATTGAACTGGAGAACATTTCAAATACAGTAGAGGTACTATGTTTAACCCACATTTTGAGCCTTTTAGTGCAGTTTATTAGCTCTGGATGATTTAGCAAAAAAAAAGTACTTTCAGCCGAGCATCGTAAAGAAATAAAAACTGAAAAAGCTAATTAATCTTTGTAAGAGCCACTGTAGGGGTGGACGGTGGAAGGGTATAGATTCCAAAAATGGGTTGGGATGCTGTGTAAAACAATTAATAACACAATACAATGATTGCAGATGCAAATCATTTTTTGACTTCTGTTCAACTGCATATAGTACAAAGACAAGATATTTTGTGTTCAAACTGATGAATTTTGTTTGGGGTTTTTTTAGGGCTGTCAAAATTAACGCGTTAACGCAGATTAATCCATCATCATGATTAATCTGATTAAAAATTTTAACGCAATTAACGCATCTGCAGCGCAGAATGACTCAAAGTCCCTGAAACATCTCTGGCAACGCATTTCGGGCAGTTTGTCCAAGTAGACTTACCGTCGCGCATGCCGCCGCACATGCACAAATGGGTAATTGATCCGGTAGCGGCATATATATATAATTTCATATATGTATAGTAAAGGCTAGATATCTTAAGGCGGAGTCTCTAACGGCATCACCAGGTGGCCATCTTACCCCAGGCAAGCTCTCTGGCGGAGTCTGTGGTATGTGAATGAAGGTGAGTGATCTGCACAAACGTAAATACTCGTATCTCGCTGAAATCTTGACGGATTTACAAACGGTTTGGTTTCTTACAAACGTTATTAACGTGGCTACAATTCTGGATGTTTGACCGGAAGTATAACATAATTATCCATAAGTGCAGTGTTACAACTACACCTCTGACATTTATAACAAACCAAACCGTTTGAAAATCGGTAGAAAATTGAGCAAGTTATGGTTATTTAAAAAGTATGCACCACTACAACACAATGTTATGGGTGAGCCAGCTGACTGTGGCCGCCAGTGCGGACGTGCGATTGCATTGGCCGGCAGCACGGAGGAGACATCTAGCCTTTATTATACATATGTATATATTCCCTTCTTTCTTGAGTCTGTTTGCTCATGCAAAATGAAACGCGATCAATATAGATTAAAAATGAATGATATTTAATCGTGATTAATCGAAATTAATCCACAGTAACCCTGTGATTAATCTGATTAAAAATTTTAATCGTTTGACAGCACTAGTTTTTTTGTAAATATACACTCATTCTGAATTCAGCACCAGAAACACATTTCAAAAAAGTTGGGATGGGAGGAACAAAAAGAACTGGGAAAGTTGTGGAATGCTTAAAAAACACCTGGTCACTCAGGAACTCGAGTATGTTTGGGGTGAGATTCACCACTTGGTGCAGAACTGCTGTTAAAGAACAAAATTTCTCAACACAAAATTACTCTTAATCAATCCATAATATAAATAAAAGATTCAGAGAATCTTGACAAATCTCTGCACGTAAGGGGAAAGGCCAAAAAACAACACTGAATGCCTGTGATCTTTGACCCCTCAAGCAGCACTGCATTAATAACTGAATTAAAAATTCACATAATTGTATAAAGGTGACTACATGAGCACATGAATACCAAGGAAATGTTGTCAGTAAACAGTTTTTCACTGCAGCTACAAATGCAAGTTAAGACTCCACTAAGCAAAGTGAAGCCATACAGTATATCAACAACATCCAGAAACACTGTCATCTTCTCTGGGCCTAAGCTCATCTGAGATGGACTGATGCAAAGTGGAAAAGTGTGCTGTGGTCTGGCAAGCCCACATTTCAGGTGTTTTTCAGAAATCATAGACATTCTGATCTCCAGGCTAAAGAGGAAGAAGACTGTTACCAGTGCATCTGTGAAGGCCCCATTAATGTTGAAAGGTACAAACAGATTTTGGAAGCAACACATGCTGCCGTCAAGCCATGGCATTTCAGGATCATCCCTGCTTATTTCAGAAAGACGGTGCTAAGACCAGACCTGTCTCCCATTGAAAATATTTGGTGCATTGTGAAGCACAAAATATGACAACAGAGACCCCAGACTGTTGAGCACCAGAAGTCGTATATCAAGAGAGATTGTGAAAGAATTTCACTTTCCAAACTTTAACAATCAATGCCCTCATCTCTCAAACACGTAATGAGTGTTGCTAAAAGAAGAGGTGATGTATCACAGTGATAAACATGCTCCTGTCCCAACCTTTCAGAAATGTGTTACAGGCATCAAACTCAGAGTGAGTTTATATTTACAAAAAACAATAAACTTAAACAGTTTGAACATTAAATATATTGTCTTTGTACTGTATTCAATGAAATCTAGGTTGAAAATCATATATAAATCATTGCATTCTGTTTTATTTACACTTTACACAACATCCAAACTTTTATGGAAATGGGGTTGTAGATAAAAACACTGAGCATCAGCACTACACACTACACACTAACCCATCAGTAATAAAATCCTGCAATATATGCATGTAATAATGCATATCTGATACTTATAGTACATTTTCAGTATTGAATATTTAAGTATTGATACCCCTGTATTAAGTGAAATATCAAAATAGTTCTTCCACCACTGATTATTAGCAGTAAAACAAAACTGTGTTTGCATGATGTTAACCCAAGCCCTCTATTCATCCAGCACCTGCATATTTCTACTCCCATTTTGCAGATAACCTGTTTTCGCTTGAGACATGGTAATTATCTATGTCAAATCATTAAAATCTCATTCCCCTGTTTGTGAAAGGCAAAATTAACATTATTTTTCAAATTGCACTGGGAGATAAACGTAATGAATTATTTTGCAATTTGGTGGATACAAAATTGCTAAGTGTATGTTGTGGGGGTCTCAGGCTGTCGGGAAAGTCTATAATTTGCGTTTACATTCTACAGACAGAAATGACCGATGCACTTTAATTGCACATTGAAGTAATTCAGTGTCTCTATCTGTTGGCAGGATTTCTTAGATTGTTGTGAATGTTTATCAGTTGTCCAGTCCAGATAAGAAATCACAGATTTTCTAAATCAGCTTTATTTATTTATTTATTTATTTACTCTCATTGCGTTTCAGTCAAACATCAGACAGTGGACATCAAATACCTCACAATCCGTCCAACACTTAGTACAGTATGCATAGCAGGGATGTATTTTCATGATCAACAAATAATTATCAAATAATTTACAACTAATTTAATTAAGAGCGATAAAATGTAAGAAAAAAAGAGAAAATAATCATCTCAGTTTCTTTTCTTTACAATTGAGCAATTACTTTTTTCCCTGTTTTGTTAATTTAAAATTTCAGAATATGCAATCTTTGATTTGACATAGTATAAAACTGCATGATCACTAAAAGGAAAAAAACTCCACCTGTTATTATGGAGATAGAGTCCAAGGTTTCTGTTCAACAGCTCCACACTTTCATTGCCCAGTGTGTGTTCTCTCAGCTCTGGCATCTTGACGACACAACATTCAGTGGCTCAATCTCACCAGTTCTAGTCTTCCAGATGAGATTATAACAACCATATTGAAAAGACACATGCTCAAGAGACTGCCATAACCAAGTTCTCCAAATAAGACAAAATGATTTGTTTGTTCATGCCCTCTAGAATGTCACTAGAAGCACTTTCCGATCTGAACAAAGCCACCTGAATTCTTTCCCTCTCCCATCATAATTACTCCAGCTAGAGGGCTTTGTCACTTGAAAATAAACTTGTGTCAATTTAAGGCACTTGCTGACAACGATTCATGCTGGCAGTCTCTCCAAAAAAAGAGACACAACTATAAAAAAAAAGAAAGAAACAGAATTAAATGGTTTCTAACAACAAACAGACAAGACTTTAATTTACTCTGCTCAATTAACAGTTGCTCAAGTCTTTCCTAATCAGACCGATTTGTTGCATTTGAACTTGGAAAGCTTGCACCACGCAGGTTTGGCTAATTTTAATTCGACAACATGGCATTATGCCAGACAGGCTCCAGTTTTGTGACTGATCCATTTAATAACTGCCCTTTTAACTGAATAACATTAATTTGTGGAGAAAATTGTTTTATCCAGAGCCACATCAGAAGAACTGAATAATATGAGTTCTTCAATTTTAATATTTTTGTGTGCAGTTATTACACCAGACTGCTGATTTATTTCCCATTGCAGGGATTACCTTGGGATATGCTATAGGTATCAAGCCCATCCATCATGTCAGTGCTGAACATGGCACAAAACAAATGTGATTAAATGTATTTAAATTCTATTCTACCCAACTTTTGGTATGGACATGTTGGCAGGCAAGAGTACACAAAGAGAACATAGGGCTTGCTGGTCTACCACTGCATTGATCTGTTAGTTAGTTTGTTTTTTTTATTATGTGACTTCTGTGAATCTGAACTATTCTTTTAAAACCACTGAAATCACACAATAATAGAAACAAACTAAGGGGTCAAGACAGCAGTAGACTGGAAATTACAGAAAACTGATTTGGAGAGAGCGGTATGTAGGTTGTGTAACAGCAGCTTCCTGTCAGAAAATGTCCAACGGCAAAGTTAAGCGCTGAAAATATTCAAATATTGACATTTTTCTGGATATTTTTTTGGATTAAGTACCTATTGGTGCTGTCCCCATCCAAAGCAGTTCAATATCTAACCTTTTGTGGGGGCGTGTCGACCACCATCTGCTGTAGCTAATACACTGACTCATACTCAAGTACCTCATACAACCTCACCTCAAATAATCCAAACCATCACTTTAACTTTACCAGCCACTGACAGATACATGTTCGAATTCACTTTTGTGAAATCTATAATCATATTTTAACAATATTTATCTGTTTGCTGGTGCTAACTTTCCACCTTAGATGTCACAGAGGTACAGTATGTGTGTGGATAGAGAGGTTTGTGTTTATATGTGCTTGTGTGATCATGTCCTGATGGCTGAATGGGGACTCTGAGAGCTACAGCTGTCTGTGTGACGGGCGACACATAGTGACACACAGCACTGACGCTGATGGATGGGAGAAACAGAATGACACACTGGATTTTCACAGATAAAAACATTTCAGCATTCCACTATTGTGACCTATAACTCCCAAACCCAGAGAACAAAACGAAACCTCAGCAGCTGTATCTGACAGGGGTAATGATCAAGGAGACTGAATTTTTGCCACCATCATTAGCACAGGGGCTGAAGAACGGGAAGAGCTCCTCGGTGAAGTTACATCCGGTGAAGGAGAAGATGCCGGCCCTGGCGTCCACGTCATAGAAGGAAACTTGACCTGCCTCGTAATCAACAAACACGCCTACCTTTTGAGGGATCTCTCTTACATGGAGGTTAATGGCAGGACTGGCATTGGCTATGAACTCATTTCCTTTTCTCAGGCTAATGGTCCAGTATCCATTCTTGGGGCTCACTCTCAGATCACCTTTCCTGTTGATGGACTGATTTGCAACTCCTAAATCCCACATTGCTTTGTCTTTAACCTGGACCTCATAGTAGAACTTTCCTGAGGTGAAACCCTCCCCTGCAAGGACATTAAGCACATGATCAAACCTCTGTGGTTTGTTAGGGAGGTTCCTCTTTCTGTCGCCGTGCGTGACTTGTTTCCCATCCTCAGAGACAATGAGAGAAGGGTTTGCTGTGTCAGGATCCAGAGTCACATCCACAGCGTGCCGTTGCATTTCTTTCAAGTCAGGATCGCACAGCATCCTTATTTCTTTCATCACTATGGTCCCCAGCATGGTCAAGGCTTCCTGCACAGGGAACTGGTCAGTATTAGCAGTCACATCAGACCAGTCCTTAACTTGGGGAGGTGTGATGGTCAGAGAAAGGACATTCTCAAGGAATATGAAGGCATCATTGTTGAGTGAGATCCGATTAAGTTGCAAGTTGTTCTGCTGTATTTGCATAATTTCTCCCTCCAGTTCTTTAATGAAGCGTTGTGTTTCAGTCTCAGTTTTTTTCTGCTGCGTCTGAATTACCTCAGTCAGCTCAGCCTGGCTTCTCTTAATGTAGTCCACCAGAGTAGTCATCACATGCATGCTGTATGACTGTGCCTTCACTGCATTATTTCTGCTGGACTCCACTGAGTGTTGAATCTCGTGAATTTTCTGCTGACGCACCTGGATCATCTGATCCATGTCTTTCTTGTCTTTTTGCAGCTGGGCCTTTCTTGTTTCGGCCTCCTCTTCCAGACTCACAATCGTGTGGGTTTTATGGTCACTGTCTTTACAGGACTTGCATACAAACATTTCATCCTCCTTACAAAACAGCTCCAAATGCTCGTCATGCTTCTTGCAGACCCTGCTCTCCAGGTCCTCCACCGGGTGGATCAGCTTGTGTTTCTTCAAGGCTGATTTTTCTTGGTGAGGCTTCAGATGTGTTTCACAATAAGACACAAAACACACTAAGCAGGACTTGATGGCTCTGAGCTTTGGTCCTGCACAGATGCCGCAGAGCACACTTCCATTTTCTGCTTGTTCAAGAGGACCACAAGATTTTTCTTGAGCCAACCCCTTGACCTTTGCAGCCATCTGATCAATGAGAGTGTTCACTCGAAGCTTTGGTCTCTCGTAGAACTCCTCTTTGCACATGGGACATCTAAATACAGTATTGTTGGTGTCCCAGTGGTTCAAGATACATTCCTGACAGAAATTGTGTCCACAGGATATCGACACAGGTCTAGTGAACACATCCAGACAGATGGAGCAACAAAAGTTGTCCTCGGCCATTAGACTACAAGCAGCAGCCATGTCTGAAAAATATAAGGTGAAATAATTAAAGAAGGGTAGAGCAGTGTATAATCAATCCTGGGTTGCACCAACAAAGATAAATTTAATCTAAGATTAGTTCTAATCAGAGTTTAGCAAAACTAGGATTAAAATGAGCATATAAAGACTTTAAAATAAGCAGAGCTGTCACACAATTAGTAGCTAATCCTAATTTAGTAAATCCAAATAAACAAAATAACAAATAAATAAATTAGTAGTATAAAAGTATAGTAATATTTAAGTATAATTAACTGTTCTGTATTCCTTAACATAATTTTAAATTGTGTGCTAACTAGCTAAAAAGTCAACAAAATATTACATTGTTTTCTTGGTAGCTAAAAAAAGTTAGCTGGCCTGTCAGTCTACTTGTGATACCTCAGTAGAAAAGCTCTAATTTTTTCTCCTTTGAGAAAAAAAAACAAACTATAAATTATTGGAGCAATATGGCCAAATAACAGGAGATTAAAAACAGTCAACAGCCTCAAAAGAAAAAAACAGACTGACTGGCAGCAACTGGCAGGCTGTTTTAACAGATCAACTGGAGTGAAAGAAAGAAAGCAACACATCATAAAACTCAATTGGTTTGAGTCAGTCCCTTAACCTTCTTTGAGGAGCTGATTATGACATTTTAAAGGTTAAACATTCTTAAGTTTAAAATTGAAACTGAAACACAGTTTCAACTGGAGCTTAAAGTTTTGGTGGAAGAAAAATGAATTTAATCTATGTATAGAGTAAAAACTGAATCAAGGATAAAGAGATACCAGAGAGAGGTTTAAATTTATTCTTTCTTAATTTTAAGTTAATTTGATTGTGTAACATAATTTACGTTAAACCATGATGTCCAAAAATGAATCCTTGTTTGCGCAACCCAGCTTTATTATTGTCATTTGAAATCACTGAAATGCACTATTTAACATCAAAGACAAGACTGCAAACATGATCAATTGCAACTTTACCTGGTTTGTAGATCGTTCTAAGTCTTTCAGACCCGTAAAGAAATGTAAAAGCATGCAGCTCCTTTTTTTCCTTTCGGTTTCTATTTTAGCAGTGACATCTGAGCTTCAGTCCCCTCCCACTTCCTAGTATAACTGGAACAAGTTAACCCTTTACAGGCTCAATTCACTAATGACCCAGGTTCAGAGCTTTTTGTTTTTTCTTCTAAATCCACTGGAGCTTAGTTAGAGATATAAAATGTGTCCCCAGTCTTGACTTCAAAGACTTATATACAGCCATAGGAGCAGTGGTTTCTTCTTTCCAGGTGTGCATTATTCATAATATTCTTTGCACTCAGTTATGTGCTTGTTGATGTATTCACAATGTTAGTGTCTTCAAAAATCCCTTTCATGTACAGTATTATGTTTGTGTGCACGCATGTGTGTGTTTGCATTTGCATTACACGAGAGTTCTCAGTGACGGCATCTGCATATTTACAGTAACTGTAAATACACTTGTCCTGTGCGCTCTCCTTTGAGGAAACAAGGTTCTGGACACAAAAGCTTCCCGGCATCTTTCAAGAGCGTTTGTCAGAACTGAAAGAATCTGTTTAGGCAGCGTACAGGTCTCTGTCCATTAGCGGCATCCCTGTATGATTCAGTGAATGAAGTAGGTGTGAACATATCAAAATTGGATAATGATTGAAAAGAAAAGTGAGTGATACATTGTATTTCTAACCTTTAAATGATGCAAATTAATTAGACTCCATGCAGTTTGGTATGTCAGTTACACTGTACAGTATATGCGTGTGTTTAAATATGTGTATGTGGGCGTGTGCTGTATGCATCATATCTCAGTATGTCCGTGCTCCATTATTCAACAGTCATGTATTTATGGCCTTTACTGTGTAAATGTGAATAGCAGGTGCTGCCTCAGCTGTTAATGAATGCAGTGGCTGACAATATCAAGACATAACGTGAAAGGAATGGGACTTTGAAGATCCAATCATAGGACGCTAAGATCTGCTCAGTATTTTGAATTATGTATATATACAGTTTATGTGCTCAGAGATGAAGCTCCCCCATGTGACGATCACATCTGAAAATGACAGGCCATCTCTGATCAGAGCTCTCTTGAGCCACATCTTATTCAAGCCTCACCTCAATGTCTTGGCTACCATAAAACATTCAAACGACATTTGGATCAGATGGGGATTCTCTTTGATCCTGGTCCCAAGTCTTTCTTCTCCACCGCAGGATCCACTGATAGGTTCATCGAAGGATGAGAGAGAGTCAGGGCTCCCCCCACCACCCTTTTTT
>JAJHUR010073205.1:9606-22356 GCA_027495735.1 Lutjanus campechanus
ATACCTAGAAATATGATTTCAGCTATTACTAACATTATTAGTTACTTGTGTGCTTTTTCTGCAGTGACAAGTCAAAATGCACTGTGGGATAAGCCTGATATATGAAATAACGTGGAGCAACACTGAGTATGGTTGAGCTCACAAAATATTCCGATTTTGGTGCCTTATTCCAAAGAAGACAATATTCATATTAACCTGTTTACTTGGCTAATGAAAATGTTTTACTAATATTCACATTTACGTGCAGCCATGCATAATCAGAATTAATGAACGTAGCCTCCCTCTTTCATTCGTTCAACCACCCTTCTGAAAATGTCAGCATTGCAATATTTGCACATATTCAAAAACCCTTTGATATCCAAGTCATTCATAATGTTTTTCTTCTTTGCCTGCATCTCTACCGCAGCTTTGCCAACTGATGGCTACAGTAGTTGGTTTGTTTACAACGCACAGAGCTGACCCTAAGTTTGTTTCTAAATGCGCTGTATGTATGTCCAAAGAATACTCCTAAAACTAGAATAATATCACTATACCTTACATGTCTACATCTGGAATAAAGTCTGATCCAGAATATTCAAATGGACCTGCATCAAACTCAAAATATTTTCATATTCAAAATAATAGTGGAAAATAAATGTGCATGTTAAACATAGTGAATGACAGTCATGTGAATGAGTGAGATGAGAATTTATATAATTTTCAATATGTAAAATTCATCATATTAAACACTTCCATCGTCAGTCAATAACTTGTTGGCTGTTTCACTGTTAAATCATTTTTATTTGACAACCAGGTTTTGGCTGAAGTTACCATCAAAATGTTTGTAATTATCTTTTTCCTCCAACACCAGTACTGTCAATTTTAATTTTCTGCACATGTGAAAAGTTCTTTACTTCCATTTGCATAAGGTAGAGATCCCCCTCGGCTTGAATTTCACATACACGTTCTGTGTTTGTGTGTGCATGTGTATGTTGCTCTCTCAAATTGAAGATCTGACAGGCTTGTTGGTTTTTGCGTGACATTAATATGTACTGTAGATTTAGTCTGGGATACTTTAAGGACAAGGTCAACATAGGGCCTCCTTCTCACGGGTTTGTGTTTATACAGTATGTGTGCATGCTTGTAATTACAAAATTATAAGGAGGAAGTGGAAAGGTTTCTCTAATTACTTGCACATGTTTGCAACAAATGCTATACTGTACAATGTTTTGATGCAGTTTTAAAGCACTGGATATTACATACTCTCATTTTTTAAATGAACACATTAAAATCCTCAGTACAATAAAAAAGCAATCTGATACACACTCGTGATGAGAGAGAAAGTGTTGATTTGTGATTTGTGTGACCTGTTTAGTTTGTTTTTTAGAATATGTGTATGTGGAGGATGGTGACCTGTGTAAACGTTCCCCTTCAGATCTGACCGGCCACACCTCACTGTATGCGGCGCCTGTTGTCAGCTGTCACACATGACATGGCGAGGGTTTGTGGTATGTTACTTGTTACACTGTTATTCTGAACGTATTTCCTCATTGACCTTGAGGATCACGTCAGCCAGCCCTGTCAGTGGGGACCCATTTTGCGTCGTGTTGGACCCTCGCCTTGCATGTCTCAACCAAAATCACGCTGATTGATGCTGGCAGAATAGGCCTCATTTTGGCAGATATTCTATGTGGAGTGTTTGACAGATGGTCAGATGGTAACAGTATAATGTTTCATTTTCATGTAACTGATTTTTCCATTATTCAGAAACATTTCATAGGATTGATTAAAAGGTCTTTCACTCACCTAAAAGCCAAAACAGCATTTCCGAAGTTGGAAAGAACATGATGTTTATTAATTAAAAGAACACCTTGGAAAGGCAATTGCCACTGATTTCAGCTCCAGTGCCAGGTGTATTTTACTACAACAAATATGCTGCTGGAAGAATGTTAACATCATTAGCTGAGTAACCTTCTGCAAAGCCAAAATAGACAGCGGGATGGAAACACGAGGGAGCAGTGTGCTACTGTACCAAAGACTCCTTCCTCTTTAATTTGCACTGAGAATCTTTCCGAACCAGAGGTTACTTTCAGGTGTATAAATAAGCAAGCTGAATATAAAAATCTAAATAAACATTTTGACACACTGTGTGGACTACATGACTCTGGGAATGAGAAGTATGAGGAATGTAAACAGAGTTATTTTGCTCTATGAAAAATTGTTGCCTCGCTTTGGCCACATGCTCTCTCAATATGTGCATATGGTTCAGCATAAAGTGCTCATGCCACAATTCATCACATACCGTCTTGCCTTACTTTTCCTTCTCTCTCTGCCTGCTGCCCAGCGCTGCCTCTCGCTTCAACTCCCTTCAGACTCAATCAATCTTAGCCTCACACCTTTTCCACTGGACTGTCTATCCAGGTTAGTTCACCCTGCAAAGTTACTCCAGTTACGGTTGGGGTTAAAGGAATAGTTTGATAATAGAAAATATGCTTGTTGTCAATTTTTGTATTAAGAAAGCAAATGAGCTTGTTTCCCAAAATCTTGAACAATTCCAATTTGTGGATGGGATGCGAGTCAAATTTTGCTCCGCTTAGAGTGAAAATCACACCTATGTTGTTAGGTCCAGATTTCAGACTTTCCAGTTTGATCTGAATCCAAATTACTGGTGTGACACCTCCCCCCAGACCAAACAGACCAGAAGAGGTGGTCTCTGTCCGGATCAAATTGAACCATGATTTGGATTGTTTCTAGCATGAAAACATTACTTCTTGATGGTTTGGACTTTTGGACCAATCACATGATGTTCTGGCAGGCTATCATCAGAACTGGAAAAAGGAAAAACAACGCAGTAAAACAAACTGAGCCACGGCAGCACATGAGGAGAAGTGACCAACTTTCAACGACTATAAAGAGCCATTTGGAAAAAAAAATCACAAAAGTTCTGACACTTTAAAATCATTTTCCAAGTATATGAGAGCGGGAGGAACTGAATTTCCTGAATCCATCCAAACCAACCAATGGCAAGTATAGGGAGATGCAGATCATTTGATGATGACAGGATGAAGGTACGTCAGGTATCGTTCTTCAGTGCAATCGTATAATTGCAATGTAAAACCAAATGAACCAGATCAAATATATACAGTGTAACAAAAACATGAACCCTGGCTCAGACTTGGCATGGTAAACATTTATTAATTTGTAAAGGCAAATTAAAAAATAGACCAAGACTTCTTGGAGTAGCTGGCAGGACCTTCCATTTTATTGTTGCAAACCGGGAGAATCAGTTTCATCGGGTGCCTTTTTGCCCCTTCTTCTCTTGTGCCTCAGTACTGTAGCTCATATTATCTCTGTCTGTACGTGGATACATTTCAGATACATTTCAAGACTTAAAAAAAATTACAGTTGGATAAATCAACAGAATGACTACTCCAAGTGAACAAAGTTAATCAATTCCCAGACATTAATGAATCTGGACTGTACGCAGTTTCTGGGACACTACGGCTGGATGCCATGGCGTCTGCACTGTGTCTGGTGTAGCTACACATCATTTGACAAACACAAGCATCTAGCAGATGGGTAAAACATTGTTGAATCATTTAGAATAATTCTAACTTTACCACAGCCCCACCAGAGGTGAAACTCTTATTTGCCTTATTAACTCTGAATATCCACTTGGCTTCTCAATAGCTTTTCAAAGTCTCACCTCGCTGCTTTTGTGGTTCTGGCTTAGATTCCACAATGAGTAAATAATTGTAATCATCATTGCAGAAATAATTGCATTTGTAATAGTTAGCATATGGTGACATTTTATGGCAATTTGCACAAATAAAAACAGGGTTAACAAAACAACTTTCTGCCTGAGGTTCCCTGAAATTGCCATATATGTGTCATGCAAGTCAAGGAAAAAACTATTGCATCTGAACAGTTTGTGGAGTTAGTGATTGATGCTGTATATGTGCTGTTTGTACTGTTAGATAAATAGAATCACTCTGACCCAACACACAGTCTTCCCCAGCAGCAAACAAAAGTGTAACTCATTCTCAACTCACAATTAATGGTTGGTCACAGTTTGGTTTATTTATTTTTTCTGGGTGGTACCTTGTAGTGATCTGTGTTTTTACACAGCCTCTGCGGGAGCACTAGTAAGCTGTAAAAACACCACCACCACATCGCAGCAGTGAATCGTATGCATAGCTCAGATTTTGCATTGAATTTGGACCGAAGCCTTTAAATCTTTTGAGAGACTTTCAGTTGTCTTTTAACTTTATTCGTCCATTAGGAATAACTTTAATGTGTGCAAGTTTTTTCTTTTCAGAAACTGTAATCTTTTTCAGCTGACTTTCACTTCGGTATCAGTGTGTCCCTTTAAAATTGTGCAAAATAGAAGGTTTTGTCTCTTGTTCACTTTTTCTGTTATTCTGTTTTATTTGTCTAACAGTTGCAAAGACACTTCCCAAAAGGCCAGTAAACTGAAATAAGAAATGAACTACTGTATGTGTGGTAATAGGTACTGTAAGACCTTTGTATGTCTACAGTTTGCAGTTTATATAAACAGGAATGAATCCCATATTGCCTTGTAAATTACCTTGTAAATTGCAGGACACATGCAACTTTTGCTATCACTTGTGTCAGCAGAGAGAAAGAAACAGAGAGCAGGCCTGAAGGGATGCCAGCCCAGTCATCCAGTGTTTACATAGACATAACTAATGCACATTTACAGTCTTAACTTTCCTCTTGTTCTCAGTACATTTTTCCCCCACATTTCTTTGTATGCTAAGACCAGATCTGGCCTGTGCACACATGGCCGAACAGTAGCTTGTTTGTGTTGCTGAATAATCCTTAATCAACAATCCAAACCAAAGCATAGTCTCTCATTATCCCAGGGAGCATGCCAGCTTGGCACACCGTGAACCCTGCCTGTCTGTTTTAAACAGGAACCTATTGAAACAGCACAGAGGAGGGCCTGAGGGCAGCACAGGCAACCTATGTGTGTGTGCACTCAAACACACATGGACAAACACAGAGACAAATCTGTATGAACGGGATGCACATGGTCGCTGAAGTATACAACATTGCAAGCCAGAACATGCACATGCTCATGCTGTCAAGGCAAGTAAAAGTCATAAAAAGAAAACAAACACAGCAGTACACATGGAGTAACTCGCAGTCATGCACACCCACACATGCGCTGCATGCATCATTTGAATATAATAGTGGGGTATTGTGGCAGAGATGAATAATGAGCAGACAGATTATTAGCTAAAGACTTTGAGAGAGTGCTGAGTGCTGCAGAGAGCCATCTTTCTTTCATTAGGTGATATAGGAACTGCAACACAGGCCCTGAGGGCATTAATTATACTGAGATTGGGCTCTGTGTGGGCCCTACAGTAGGCACCACACATGGCATTAAGTAACACACGGCTGCAGATCCTCATTATTGGGGCTTTCCTCTTCAGACCTTTCATCACTCACAATCATGCAATCCAGAGAGGGAATCCTGGGCTTGGGTAGCCCACTAACCAACAAAAATATATGCAGTTTTTTGTTTTTCTAATGTGTTTGCAGTGTTTTTCTCATGTCTCTCCCGCTGAGCACCAACCGGGATTTCAATGTTGATTTCTAGTTGAAAACTGGTCGGTCTGAGTGTCTAAAACCTCCTTTCGGCATCTTTTCAACCAACTAAAATTCAGTTACAACATCAATGTGTCACAAAAAACAAATTTGTTAACCATTCTGATCATTTGGTCAGCTGTAGGTTGAAAGAGAGACGATATTGATTAATGTGAAGGAATTTCTCATATCATCAGTCATATTTCACCTGTAAAGAAAATTGGTCTACATGGAGACATAATTTGAATGGGTTTAATATTACATATAAAATATAATGAATACAAACTACATAGGTGGTGTGCTGCCAACAAGAAGCTTCAGGACATTGTAAAGGGAGAAGTTCTTAATGTAAAATAAAGACATTGAACTTCTTGCTACAACCTAATGCACACGCACAAGTACTCAGGCATATATGTTACAGCTATCTTGAAGGTATACCCACCAGGATGCATTATAAAGAGTGACAAAGGCAGTTATTGGACAGGAAGATGTGGTGGATGAACTGCTCCATTACAGGACTTTCATGGAGGCAACAGGGGCTCAAGTCCTCTGTGTGGCAATTTTTTTTCTGGTTTCAGCAGAGAAATTTGGATGTTGTTTCTTAGTGAGGGTCCAAAGTAAAGATTGGGTATTATTTATACAGTATAAAGGATGAAAAACGTCACTGTGGCAAATCCTATGAAATATGGTCTAAATGTGCATGCTCAATTAACGTCTTCAAAAAGTCGGTGAAAAAACTTTCACTTTTGAAACAACTCTGAAAGTCTTTTCACCAGTGAGCATAGTCATTTTCTAAATGTCTTTTCAATGGAAAAATGCCCACTGGGCTCTTGTTTTTTGTTACCTTATTTTCCTGGGTATTTGTTTCCACTAAACTCAAACACACGCATGCATGCACACATGCAGAGTTGAAGTACTTGAGTGACATGCTTCACAGCTTTGACTTCCTGCCACCCAGTGGGAGGAGCTGTCCATTACAGTGACAGACTTGACTTTTAAAAAAATATTATTTCATATCAGGCCAGAGAGGTTAGAGATAGACAGATGCTGTCAGCAAGTGATGGATGAGCCTCTTTTTAAAGGCCATGAGGGAAATAATAGACAGCCCAGCGACCCTTGAAAGCAGCAAGCTAAGCCAGGACGATCTTTACTCTCCCTCTCATCTCCAGAACTGTCAGGCTGAAAAATGTCAGTAATTAGAAAGTATGGTAATGTAAAGGTAGCTTCACGTTTGATCTGCTGTGTCCTAGCAGCAGCAATCGTGGTGGTCAGAGAGGGCAGTGAGCTGCAGGAGGGAAGGTTAGACTCAGGACAGATGGAGCCAGAGCCAAATCCAAAACGGAGATGGATAGACTACTTAAGATATTTAAAGTGCATGACCCCTGTCACAGGAAGATTAGGTAAGCTATTAGCTTTTGTTTATATATGAACTTCTGGCTCCTTTTCTAGCATAATGAAAGTGAGCATAACAGTTTTCATTACAGCTGGTGTGTAAAAGACTATTGAAAACAAAATTATCTCTTGCAAAAAAGCGATATTACACAAAAGGTTATGCTTTACTGTCACTATTGGCACAACAGTGATGCGGTCAGGACACAAGCGCTTCGTTAAGTTCACCCTCAACTGTAATATTGACATTGCACAGCAGGTTACCAACAATATAAAAGATAAAATCAAAATGTATTGTGGGCCAATTCACATGCAAAATAAAAACCTGTTGCCAGTGTTATCCGTGTTTCCCTGGAAACACTGACTAATAACTAGAAAACCATCAGACACATCATTAGAACTCACAAGTAATGAAAACCAGTTTACTACTCCAGCAAGAGAACCGACCCTTAGAAAGGCCCCAGCAACAGAGACAATTTCTAGGCCCTGTTGAGTCAAACTGAATAAATATCACCTATAAACACAAAACTGCCTCAATCAAACAATTTTGCTCAATCTTGTTGCAACTAAGATTTAAAAAAAAAAAAAAAAAAAAAAGCATTTTCCATGGACAGATTTAGCTATTACATCTGTGAATTTCAAATGTATTTTTAAGCTAGTAACACTGTGTCACCCACTTACTGGCATAGCTGATGGAGCATGCCAGAGTGTGTGGTAACATCAAAGCTGAGGAGTGTGATCTAAACATTTCCAAGACTTCCAGAGCCTTGTAAGGTCCGAAAGTTAAAATGCACAAAAAAGACAGATATAATAATTTCCAAAAGTCACATATTTATCTAACAATCTATTCTGCTTCAGTCCATATTTGTTGGCATTTAGCCTTTCAAACACATCATTATCACTGTGGTCTAACAACGGTTTGCTCTCCCACTTGCACCTGTATTATAGGGGCAGGATAGCATAAATTTAACAGCACCATAAATTAATTATTCTATAAATGTTACTTTAACAGCCACTAGAAATAGTGTAACAGGATTTCAGTCAGTATAAAGGCCCACTGTGGTTTGTTTCATTAATAAAAGCATTTTAAAAACATCCCGTCTTTAGGTGGATAAGTACAGTGTGCTGTCATGATGATTCAATTACGTTCTAAATGTCTTGGTGACCAATCAGATTGCTTAGTCAGAACTGCTTGTTGTGTAATGTGATTTTTATAATTTGTGTGTTTCTGTCATCGTCCAAAGAAAGAAGCAAATGTTTTGGATGGATCATACAATTGTCCTCGCTCACAAACCAATGATGTCAGCATGGAGACGTCTTCTGTTTTTGTGTGTGTTTGTGCACTCAAATTGAAATTCTGGGTCCTTAATTTGGTTGTCCATAAACAGCACATTCACACAGTCACAGATATGAACATTTGCTTTGCTCTTCTCTTATTTATACCAACCAAATATGAGATCATGCTTCCTTTAAAGATTAAAACCATATACACGCAAACATATAACAATACTGCACAACCCACGCTATTAAAGACTCCAGCGGTTTACTTTCCAGTAGAGGCAGACGTGGTGAAAGTCCAACAGAATAGGAGGCCATGGAGACTAAGAGGCAACGTTTACTTGCTTTAAATGGCTTATTTGATTAAGGCATTTTGACTTAGTGCTTCGTCTGACGCCAGACCTGGGACTTGTAATGGAGAATGAGTCAGAGCTGGAGAGAGGGAAGATGAAGAAGAAGAAAGAGATGGAGAGAGACGAAGAGAGAGAGATCGGGGGCTTCTTAGTCAACACAAACACTGTCAGACAGGCAAACCATAGACTAACCATATAGTTCTGCTTTTTATTTACTTGCAGTTCATAGTTTTAGGTCTACGCTGCAATTTGCTCAAGTTCATTTTCATGAATAAAAATGGGCGAGTGTGCATATGTGTCTGGTTGGGGTTGGTATTTCTCAACACAAACACAATGACAGAAAAACCATAGACCGACCATACAGCTCTGCTTTTTATTTATTCATTACCCATGGTCTTAGCTCTGGCCCACAATTTGAATGAGTTAATTTCGATAAATGGCCCACTGATTGCGTAGAAAGCAGAGGGGCAGTGAGGAGTAATGAAGACAGTCTGTCCTCAACTTTCGGCCTGATCAGATGATTCAAGCACTAGAGGAAAGTTCAGAATTCAGCAAAACGCATGCTATTAAAGGGTGACATCAGTGTGGTAAAACCATAACTCGCTGGTTTTGAAAAACATCTACTGGATCTGTGGGTGCTTTTCTAGTGGTTATTAAAGAGAGACAAATCGCAGAGCCGTGCTGTCCACACACTCATGGAGAAAAGCACCAATACAGAAGGTCTCTAGCACTCACTGTTTATTTTCAAATCGCTCCGCAGTGGAAACTGCTGCAGAAACACTCTGTTCAAGCTACAGTATGTATACCAAAGCTTTAGAATTGCCACAGCATGCAGATCCTCATCTGTGAAGATAATCATCACCGGATCTGTATTATCTTTATATGCGTGTGTGTGTGTGTGTGTGTGTGTGTGTGTGTGTGTGTGGTTATGATTTATCATGTGCTTCCTTGGCAAGGATGTGTTTTGGACTATGTTAATGGTTGGGACTGCGTCTGTTTGTGGCTGCAAGTGTGTTTTTAACAGCAGTGTGATTCCTTGATCTAAATGCTAGCAGATTTGATTTAGTGCGCCCATAAGTCAGACCTTTCTCACTTGGCTGAAGGTTTTCAACACCCGAACATGAAAACCTCTTCACCTCATGCTTTGGGCAGTATACCAGGCAGGAAAAACAACCTTGTGAAGCCATTAGAGATAGTTTGGAACATTAAAAATAAACATTGCATTATACAACTGTGCTGTATTGTAAACTTAAACAGGCGGTTACAAGCCAAACGAGGAAATTCAGTTCTATTTGAAGGGATAGTTTGGATTATTTGATGTTGAGATGTATGAGGTACTTATCGATCAGTGTATTATGTACAATACATGGCAGTTAACACACCACCAGTCAGGAGAGGTAGAGAGGAGTACCAGCACAGAAGCTAAAAAAAAATCAAAATCAGTCATTTTTCCCTTATAGAATACGCAATTTGTTGGTCTACCACTGCCTCGATCTGTTAGTTTGTTTGTGTTATTGTGTGACTTTGGTGAATCTGAACTATCGTTTCAAAACACAGAAATCACACAATAACACAAACAAATCAACAGACTGAGGCAGTAAAGACTAACAACTTGCATTTTCTGTGAGTTAAAGTCACTTATTTTGTCAGTGGAGTTTAGTTGGAGAGCGCAATATCTGGCTTATATATCAGGGGTTTCCCATCAGAAAAGACTAACTGCAAGTTAAAGTTGTGAAAATATGCTAAATATGGCTTACATTTAAATTGATATTGTTTTTAGGTGGAAAAGTGGCTAAATTACCTTTTGTTGCTGACCCTGCCCACAGCAGTATTGCTTAGCTTCTATCGTGGGGTCCCTCTGCTTCTTATCTACTGTAGCTAATACACCTACCATGGATAAGTACCTCATACAGCCCCACTTTAAATAATCCATACTATCCTTTTATAACATAAAATACAATAAGAATAGTTCAGTTTCTTGCTGTTGGCATTTATATTATAGCATAAATGGCACAAGAAACAGCAGTGTTTACGTCTGCTCTGATACCAATAGAAAGTATTCAGATGTCTGCTCTGGGGTAATTGGAGGGGAAGCAGAAGGAAAAGAAAGTTTGGGATGGATACTGTGGTGTCTTGTGCTTTGCCAGTTGCCTCGACCACTGGCATGTCTGTCTCTGTCCCTTTGCCCAGAACAGCCATGTTAGTTTGTTCATCTCTCCAAACGAACAGTCGGCACCACTGACTTGGGGAGAGGTGGGGAGGAGAGGAGGAAAAACACAGGGGCGCCTTTTGTGGGGGTGGGGTGGGGGGGTGGAGCGGCTGTGGGGGATTTTTTTCCTTCAGCTTCATTTTCCTCCAGCACCACAGCTGATTGCTACCACATTGATGATGGTTAGTTAGCGGCAGAGTACTGTATACTCTAGAGTCCGCTGGCCAGACTGGCTCTCTTCCCTGTGGCATGGAGCCCCCTGGCACCCGGCGCTGTCCTTCCGCCACCACAACATCACTGTCTCATCCATCTCCCATCCCTCCTCGGGTCTTAATCCACGTCTCCACCAGGGGTTTGGAAGAGTCTTCAGTAGTTTTTATTGATCTGCAATTGTGTTTTCAAGTGTCCACAAAGCCCGTGGTTGACACAAGGAATGCAACTAATATTCTTTTGGATAAATTCATAAAGCCTCTTTTGTTACATGTATGAGTGATCCAAATCAATTGTTTTCTCTTTTCCAGCCCCAGATCCATCCTCTTTTTCCCAGCCTATCTCCACTCTCCCTCATCTCATCTGCTTGTATAATATGAGCTGCTTGCTATCAAAACTTCAGCAATATGTTTGACTTACTTTCAAGCCTTTCAGCTCTCTGCGTCTGTGTTTTGTAAGAGCAACAACGTTATACTCCTGTCTCCTGCAATTTAATCCAGAAATTTGGAAGCTGTAAAATTTAGTGCGAGTCCAGCTTTATGATGGAACTAATTTATAAAGTGTGCAGTAAACCAAACCAGATTCAACATCACCCTTTTTGCCCCCCATTTGAGTCTTTTGTTTTTCTGTGGCATACCCATGTGCCCTTTGTTTTGCTTTTATTCTCTCACGGAAACCCCTATTCTTATATATAAACACTGTAACAATATTATAACATTCCCCTGACAGTCTGACACACTTGAACAGCCATGTGGAAGTCTAAACATGGCAGCGAGTGACCAACAAGACATCTGCAGCTGCTTTTGTATCCTTAAGCAACTTATTCGGCACAAGGCTTTGAATCCTGAGCAACATTTGAATCAGCTCTTTTTCTTCCCAATCTCCTACTCTTCTGTTTTAACACAACTGTGATCACTCATTATATTGCTATTGAAAGAAAAACAAGGACTTTAATAAGGCTCTCTTGGGAACTGAAAAACCTGCTATGTGGAGGTGTGATACTTGTGTACAGATATATACCATTCTGCTGTGTGACATTTATGAGAAAGTTTACTGCAACAACAATCAAGAAACGCTGTTAGCACCCAATTAGCACAGTAAAAGTATTTGGACCCGCTCATTTTTTACACAGTACCTCTAAATGTTTCTTTTGAAAAGGAGAACTTTCATTGCCATTCTTTCAATGAAAGTTTAAATGGATATTTTGGATTATTGGATGTAGGGTTGTATGAGGTAGTTATCAATAGTCAGTGCTGGTCGTTAACGCCCCCAGTTCTTGAAGCAGAGACGGGCACCAGCACAGAAACTAAGCAATGAACTGCTGAGAACAGGGTCAGCAGCAAAACGTATTTTAGCCACTTAAAAATGATCTACATAAAAAAAAAAAAATCAGTATCTTTTTATGTGTATGTTATATTTAGAATATTTTAACAGCTGTGCCTTGCTGTCAGACAGCCTTTTATAACAAGAAACTGCTATTCAAAATATGGCTCTCTCCAAAGCAACTGAACTCCATAGATTAAATCACTCATTTTTATCTTGCAGAACACAGGAGTTGTTTGTCTACTGTTGCCTAAATCTGTTGGTTTGTTTGTTTTATTGTATAACTGTGTTTTGAAAGGATAGTTTGAATTCACTGAAGTGACACAACAACACAAACAAACTAACCAAGGCAGCTGAATTGAGACAGCTGTGGACCAGCAACTCCTGTGTTCTGCA
>JAJHUR010073206.1:0-37146 GCA_027495735.1 Lutjanus campechanus
CATGTTTGGATTGAAAAGAAACTTGGTTCAGTATCCTCCATCAGCTGTGCCAGTGAGTCTGTGACACAGCAAAACTAGCTTAAACACGTCAGGTTTGCGGACATAGTGGCTAAATCCTTCCAATGAAAATGTATTTTTTACTGACAGCAAGACTGAGCTTGCAAAGCAGTTTCGTGTTTGTATGCATAGTATTTATTAAGATTAGGAAATCACACAATCTCTCGAAAGCGTTAACATTAGCTCAAGTTGATCTGCTGACTCAACAGGGACTAGAAATGAGGTCTTACTAAGGGTCGGCCTAGTTGCTGGAGTAGTAAACTAGGCTTCATTGCACAGGAGTTTCAATGACATGACTGATTGTTTTCCTGTTATTAGTCACACCCCATGTGTTTCCATGGAAACAGTGATAACAGTAGCAAAAAGGTTCTTTTTCATTTTGAGAGCGAATTGCCCTAAAATATAAATACATTTTGATTATATCTTTTATTTTGTTGGTAAAGCACACGAATGTTTTGATCATATTGTCAGAATCTGAAAAAGAACTGTGGTCGAGTGGTAGATACAGGTGATCAACATTCAGTGTGTGTAATGAGCAATATCTGTCAGTACCACATCTCTTGCAGGAACACAAACACTTCAGTGTGGAAGCAACATTTATACACCCTTTCCTTGTTTCTAAAACTGGATTCCCCTGGCGAGTGTTTTATTTTGCAGGACGCATTAAATTAAGGCTCTAAGATGAGGTGTCTAATGTGTTTGTCCTCAGATTGTTGATGATCAGTCAGTCCCTCTTTCCCCCTTTCATTTCTCCCCTCTCCTCTCACTAATCATCTTTCCATGCTCAGATATCATATATGAGAGCTATTACTTAATTTTTGATTTGCTCAGGCTGTTTCCCCTCAGCCGTGACTCCAGCCATTTATGGTGTGATTGCTCTTGACATTTTAATAAGAAACTTTCCTGTGCTGACCCCAAGGTACCCACCGATATGTGTTGTGAATCACAAGTGAAACAGAACAGAAACCGAAATGCAACTGTAAACATTCAGAAATACAGCAGTTTGTTCCCTTTCAAATTAGGATTCATGGTTTCCGCCCTTCGCATGTGTTAAGACTCTTTTGAATTGTAAACAAGAGAAGTTAGAAGAGTTTGCTTCTGCATGCATGTGTACACATGATAATTCTGTCTATATTTTTGCAATTCTTAGAACATGAATTAAATTTGTGGTTTTTGAGTCATACTCTCATCGTAGGGGATGTTTGCACCAGTTTCCTTCATGCATTTGTTTTTGTGACAGAGCAGGTGTGTCATCGCACACAACATTTTCCCCATTAAAAAGCAAATGCACCAAATTAATGCTAATCTTATCTTTGAAGATCACACAGCCCTCCCACTTATCATTGAGCAACACATGTATTTGTATGTGAAGTTTTGTTAAGCATATGCAACATCTTAATTATGTCACAGTGCTTCTTGTTAGCCACTTCATTATCAGGTGGGATTTGCTTCAGTTAATTTTAGCTATGTCTCCTCTTTGGATGGCAAGAACAAAGAGATTTACAGGATAAGAGGGATAGGAAAGTCTATCTGTTCTGGGATAGAAAAGCCATTAACGGCAGACATTTCCGCAAAAATCCTTTACAAATTTCCTTGCTTGTTTTTCTTTTCTTTTTTTTTTCTTTTAAGCACACAGATCCATTAAGGACCTCAACCACATTTTCATTCATGTATTAATTCATTTACTCACTCACAGGTAGCATTCCTTCAATTGGCTAATTGAACCAGACTCATTCAGATGTTCT
This sequence comes from Lutjanus campechanus, assembly GCA_027495735.1. Taxonomy (NCBI): domain Eukaryota; kingdom Metazoa; phylum Chordata; class Actinopteri; order Lutjaniformes; family Lutjanidae; genus Lutjanus; species Lutjanus campechanus. The sequence goes on from JAJHUR010073206.1 coordinate 1,803, forward strand.
GCAATACTGCCAAATCTTCAGAGTACAATGTAACATTGATTATCTAACTATTGATCTTTACTATATGGCACCAGTTTATAGACGCAGACACCTGAACATTATACAGATATTTGATTGTTGAAACATCAAGGATCTGCATGATTATTTGTCTGGTAGATTAAATGTTCTCATAGTCGCTAGTTGGCACCAGAAATACTAGTCTCTTAATCTAATAATAATATTTTATTAATGTGTGACACCGTTTAACTGTTGTCCCTTAGAAGTTACGGAACTGGCCACCACTAGCCAGAACTGCAGCCCCAATAGACAGCAGCCCTTCTTTCCCTTCTCTAATGCCCGGATAGCCTGGATGGCTCAGATGTTGTTATCTGCAAAGTGAGACAGATAACAGCTCATCACCAATGCAGTTTGGAAGTATTTTGATCTAAAAAAACAAAAACAAAAAGGAAATAATGTTGTATGCATATAACCAACAGACCAGAGCAATGTATGACCACATTCAGTACAGGCATGTGGATATTAGATAGTAAGGAGAGTTGGCTGCTGCCGTTAACTGATTAACACACTGCTAATTGTTAGCGACTCTGTGTGGCAGGCTGACAGCTAACATCAGCTCCAGTTTACGATGTTGTTCACCTGCAAATGCTGTGATCCTGCTTGGTCTGAAAAGATGACACAAACAAAAAATTATTATCATTTTTATGGACCCCTCATGATACGATACGATACGAGACGAGATGAGATGAGACGGGACGAGACGAGACAATGCGATATGATACACTGAGATTAATTTTTCATCCTTGGGTAGCTCTGTTCAAGAGATTACCCACAGAATAAAGATAAAGTTCTAACTTTTCACAAACATACAGTACATACATGGATACATTATGTCCTCTGAATTTAGATCTCATTTAGCAGCACATTGATTTTTTTGTTTAGGAGGACATACTCATTTATAAAAGAATTCTTCAGCCTGTTGCATTTAAATGAAGGGGCACTGAATCACTTATTGGAGGGCAGACGTTTGTATTCTCCATTTATTCTACATTTATAAATGTGAAGATTCAAAAGAGATACTCTTACAATCTCTTCTGACTGTAAACTGTTGAAAGCTGAACAAGCTGAAAGGGCTCTGCCCAAATTGTTGACACAAAGTTGTAAGTCCACTACTGTCTTAAATGTTACTCTGTCTTGTAGCTGTGAGATTTTAACTATATTGACAATAAGTAGCATATTAATGTCATGAAAATAACCAAAACTTGTCCACACAGACATGCATAACTTTCTCTTTTTCTTCCTGTCTATCTACCTACCTGGGTGTCTATCATGAGAGCAGTCTTGGCTGACTGCTGCATTTCATTTGAAGCGTATCTCCTCAGCCTACATGCTGCCAGCCAGCATGCTAATAGCTTCATGAAAAAAATAAAATCTATGTATGTAAAATGCATCTTAGAAATGAGAGTCAGGATTGAACACCAACCCCCATAACGCCCATAACATCAAGTCATCTAAAATATTAATATGTAAAACAAAAACCCGTTGCATTCAGAGCTCGAACCATTGTGGCACAGCACGACTGGGGAGACAAATAGCTACCCCACTAACTTATAATGAGCAGAGCCTCTGCTATCTATTGGAATTCCAGGTCTATTTCCTTTAAGTGTTAGTGAAATACAGAGGGAGTGTTAGAAGGAGAGACCGTGGGGGTGGAGCATGGAGGGAGGTGAGATCTGAAAGATTGAAGATGGATTTCTGTGGGAGTGGTGTGTGGGCATTAGAATGCTGATGGTGCAGGAGAGACTGCGACTTGGGAAATCACTCGTCTGTATCATTTCTCCACTCAAACCCACCGTCAGAATCAGTTTCGCTGTTGGGCATTCATGAGTATCCTGAGGCCTAACACTCTCTATCACGTATCCTATGCATAGGCACCTGTATATGTCATCAACTAATGATTAGTCCTCAGTAACAACAGTAACATCTTGCAAGTTACAGAAATATTTCTACCCTGTAGCTGCCCCAAAAAATATTTCCACACTAGATCAGTCCCTTTAGTTATTTTTCAAAATCTTTTAAACACCAAAACCAAAAAAGGTATGGTTGTCAAGGCTTTTTATTATTGGAATGAAACCAATCCATGTCTAACAAAAGAAATAATGTATGAAGTCAAAAGCAAGTTGCCACAAGAAAGTTGTGTAAACAAAAGTGACTGTTGGCTTTCATAACATGACTAATGGAAATGGTGGAATTCCACATAATTGCATCATCATCCTCACACTTTTTATCACTTTTTCACACTCAAGTTGTCAAATATGGCAGCTGTGTCCCAATTCTACCCTACATACTAATACTACACTTTATATAAATAAAGTTGACTTGACTTATATGTGTTGTATACTAAGTTGCGGTACAAGACATTAATGTACAATATGGTTTTATGTTAAACAAAATTATACTGCATTCCTGATCCAAGATTCTACATTGTAAAGAAACATTTTACTGCTTTTTCTCATAGCTCTTCGATTTTGTTCTCACACTTTAGTATGCATTTTTACATCTCTGACTATACTTCAGTTTCCCCAAGTGGACACATTACAGTCAAAACTTGGTTAGAATTAGTATTAATTTATGACACAGTGATAGGTTGCAGGCAAGGCAATTAATTTTCCACATTCAAAATGCAGCTCAACACCATCCCTCCCATCCCACTCCATTACTTCATTTACTGCAGTAAAAACACTGGTGAGGTAATCACAGTTAAGGCCTACAAACACCCCAGATCTTTATTTTTCAGCTTTTCCAGACAGATACTGTGTTCTGCCACACCTTTCTGCGGTGCTGCAACAGCACTAACATAGTGTGAAGATAGTTCGGGCAATGCAAGATTTTTATCTTCCCTGATTCCTCACCCTTCCCACCAGGTGACAGGGTAGCAAGGTTACACAATTGTACTGATGCAAGTCTGTTCTCTGCTGAGTGAAAAAAAAGATGCAATATTCACAATTCAAAAATGCCAAAGTTTATCAGGGTTTCAGAAAATCCTGATGTTTTGGTCTTGCGTTGCATCTCAGTACACATCTCATCAAATCAGTGATCCAGGATTATAGCGTTCTGGATAAAGGAGTGCTTACAGAGAGTGTGGGCTTCAGGTTGTTTACAGCATTTGCAGACCTGTCATGTCCACTAGACTGGCCAAATCTAGTCTCTTTCCAGAGGCAATAGTGATGGATTATCTGCCCTTAGGAAGGCATAATTCACCATTGTTCTTCTCCACTCTGTGGACTGGCAATTAAGTTTGTAATTGCTGCAGGTTATTTAAGTGCGCCTGACAGACTTAAATATGATTTTTTTTTTGCTGGTTAAATGAATTTTCCCTTGTCAGTCACAGCTATTAGTCTTCTCTGCCCTCTCTCGTGGTGCTTAAACAGTTTTAATTCAGAAATATGGTCACAATGTTTGCTTTACATCTAATTACAACTTGAAAAGTCAAACAAATGTCTGTCATCCATGTTGTTAATTAAACATTTTTCATTTTAATGTCATCATTTATATGTTTGGAGAAGTGATAACTGAACCAGCCTGTAAAGATTTTTGTCTTTGTTAGCATACTCATGGGTGGTGTATGTACAATTTATGCTGTCTTAGTTTGTATAGACCATAATTGTGTTTGATATTTAATTTATATTGCTCATGGTTTTACTGTGTTAAAGACATTCTAATAAAGTGGGACAATTAAAGTCATTTCACCAATACCACTGATGTTACTGTTCTTTTTCTGTTCTGCAGTAATTATGTTACAATTGCAGTAACACAAGACAACAATAACAATAATGTATGCAAATAGGTTACTAAACTTTAATTAATTGACCTGTCCTAAGTCCTGCCCCTTTTCACTCTGTGCTCCAATGACAGCTGAGCTAGCCTGGTACCCAGCGGAACCTCAGTCAACTTTCTCCTTTCCTGTTTGCTATACTTAGATATGCTATGTGTTAGGCTCCTCTATGTTGAAACGAAAGCCAAATTTTGAAGATCGTTAAAAGATGTCACGGGAAATGTTGCCGGTTGCTGTGAAAGCTGTGTAGCCACGTTTTAAGTGAGTTCATGTTAGAAAAATGCTCACTAACTAGCTAGCTAATCTAGTTAATCTAGCTAGTTACATCTGTTAGTTAATGGTAGCAACACACTAGCTAAGTAACAAGCTAATCTACATCAGCCCTTAGTTAGCTAGTTAGCTAGCATTTTGCTAACATTAGCAACAAATTTTTACCATCTTAAGTTTTTATTTTTCAATATAGACAAGCATAGCACATATCATATCTGGTGCTATCTAAGTGCAGAAAACAGGAAAAGAGAAAGTTGACTGAGGTTCTTGGCTTGCTCAACTGTTATTGGAGTGAAAACACTAATTTTAGGTATAGTCTTAAAATTTTACCGTAACACTTATACCACTGCATTTTATAGAGCAAAGAATTAAAACAAATTCATTAATGATGGACGCTTTGAGACTAAAAGTTGCCTCAAAACAAGTAAACGGTGATACCACAAGTGTGGGAATCTCTTTTTTTTCCCCCTGTAGTGTATTCTGGTGTGTCTCAGTACTGGTCTCATGTGACATATTCCCGCTTTGTGTAAGATAAAGGGCTTGTCTGTGGTGGTTTCTATACTGTTCCCTCTAGCATCTCATCAGATATCCCAGTGAGTAGCATCAGGGTGCATTTACTGTCATATAAAACAACCAGTCCCCTGCCAGTTTGGTACAAAACGATTCCATAAACAAAGATATAAGCCGCAAAGTCTGCCCTAGTAAAAGGCCTTATGGGAAAAATGACACCTTACAAGCAATTTACACTCCTGCCCATTGAGAGTTCACCTCTTTTTCACTCTCCCTCTTGCTTTGCCTTTCTCTCTCTGTCCTTCCACCCCATTATGTTACAACATCATATTCATTACAATGCTAAGTGATATGTAATCATTGCCAAATGTAATACAGTGAAGTCATCTGCAATATTATTAATAATATGACCTCTTCCCTGTCTCTCTCCCTCTGTATTCTAGTTGAGAAAGGCAGTGATGGACCACATCTCAGACTCTTTCCTGGAGACCAACGTCCCTCTGTTGGTGCTCATCGAAGCGGCTAAGAGTGGAAACGAGAAGGAGGTCAAGGAGTACGCCCAGGTGTTCCGTGAACATGCTAACAAGCTGGTGGAGGTCAGTCATGAATTATACATGGGGGCACACACATATAGCCACATTTATCTTTTCCTATTCAGCAGTGTAGAGATTAAAGTTAATGTGCAAGATTTGTGCATATGTATGAGCAATGCAGGTCAGCTCACCGTAATAGTGCCTATAATTAAGACTTCAACCAACTTACAGAGGCATTGATCTTATGATAAAAACTCTCCTCATTAAATAGGAGAGGAAGACATATGTTTAGATCTCAAGCCCAAATATACATATTAAAAATATCTGTGTTTTTATTATTTGGTATTATTTCATGGTGGTTAGAGAAACTGCAACAGTGAATATCTTCTGGAAAACAATGGATGACACTATAAAGAAGATATGTAATTAACTTGAAAAATAAAATCCTGAATAAATGTTATACAACATCCCTTTTTAGACACAAGCACACAAACACACTTCCTCTAGAAATCTGCAATGACCTTGTTTGCACAATCTTGCTTCTTACTTTCACTGGTTGAAAACCATACAAAAAGCTTTTCTCCCAGACAGTGGGGAGGGAAATCTTAGGATGGACTGAAGGATGATTCAGCCATCATTGACTTCACTGACTTTTACAGTATTTTAATTTTAGAAATAATGTGCTTGGCATACAGCTTGGCGTGCAGAGCTCAGCTGCTTGGAGCATTGTTGCTGCTTGCGCCTGAAAAATAGACCCGTGTCTTCTTTTTTTTCCTTCTGTGTGTCATGGTGTTAATGCAAGTAGCCAATCACAGCTCACCCTTGCAAAAATGCTGTACTGTTTCTTAAAGCCTAATTTTGAAACTCCTGGATGACAACTTGGTCTTTGACTCACTGATTCAATTACATGCAACCGCATGTACATCGTGTGACAGTGCCTTTTTTGTAATGAATAAATCATGTAAAAGAATATTTCTGTGCACCTGAGATGTCCCACACACTAAATGCTCAATGAAAAACAAGATGTACACAAATGTGCACCTGGCTGCCAGTGCAGCACCTTTCTAAAGGTGAAAAAAAATGATTGTCACAGCAACTGTAAATAAAGCTTTCAGGTAGACTGTATGTACTTGGTGGGTACTTATTGTTTACCTGTCTGAGGCTACAGGCACTGAGGGTCTGTTTACACACAGATCCGCTGTTGTCTCTTTTGGCTTGGTTTGCAGCAGTCATACATTTATGCTATGAAGAAGTCTGACTCCCACATTGAATGCAAATTTAATCTAAAAAAACACACTCCCTACAATTGAGATAGAATCCTGCAGCTTGATTAAGATACAGCTCATGTTCCCACCACATACTGCCGACATACTGACCTCTGTATGCCAATAGGACAGGTAAATAACACAAAAGATGTCACTCTTCTACTTTACATTGAAAATGTGCCCTGGCAGATCCAAAACCGAGTAGTGTTTTGTTATTGGATTGACGGAGGATGGGTACATGCAGTCTAAGGTGGGTCAGTGCCGTGATGACTGCTCAGAGTTGTGGTCAGAAGATCATTGGTACCTGTCATGGTGACAACCCAAGAAAAACCTGATTCACACCAGTGCTTAAGGAGGACATGAAGCTTAAGAAGGAAGACTATCAGTCTTTGTTGGCCCAGGGCTCTCCTGAATCAGCAGAATAAACTCAGATGGACTGCAGCCTCTGTGGTGACAGATGTGTGGAGGCAGTTCAGGGAGACCACTGTGAAGGACTTTCAGTTGGGCTCAAAGAAGATCTGGCAAACTATTAGATGACTCAGAACGGGGAGTCAGGGCCTTGTCCAGGCTGTTCCCAGCTAGGTAGGATAATTGATGACCTCAAATGGAGATGCTGTCAGGCAGTAAAAGGAACCCTTTGATAAACTCCTGTACCTAAACTGCATGCCATCTCCCATTTTTAAAAACAAGTATGGGGGGTGTGCTTTAATTATTGGGGCATCACAGTGCTCAGCATACTGGTTCTGGAAGGATACTGACAGAGACATGGAAGTTTGCCCATCCAGTCTGCATATGTTTTATGGACCTGGGGAAGGCTTATGACTGTGGTACTTCGAGTGTTTTGGGCAGGGACTGTGGAAATATGGGATTTCATGACTGTTACTAGGCTCCATCTAGTCCTTGCAGGCATAGATGCTAATGTTTTTAAGCTCTGGCCCCATGGGCCACCAAGCTCCTAAATTTGGCAGCCAAATAGGTGGCCCAAATGCAAATTTATGTAAGAACAGTATGGAAAACAGCATGGAAACTGGCAGAACACAGCACAGAACAATATGTCCTTGAATGTGCAATGCTCTAGCCACTTAAACTCCTGCTTCCATTCATTCCAAATTTTTTGTTGCAGTTTCGGATTTTTCATAGTTCGCCTGTTGTGTTTCTGGTTCCTCTGTAAGTATTGCATTTGCATAGGCTTAGTAAACCCATACTTCAGTAGCCCCAACATATCGGTAGCTAGAGATGAATGCTGTTCGCTCTTTTCATAGAATATTGACTTCAAAGGTACAAAGGAATCTGGATGTCGGACTGTAACATGTTGGCAAAGTGCTCACAGTATGGGGATAAAACCACCTACATATATTTGAATATTTGAATATTTGGTGGCTACGTTGTAACTTTTTGTGGCCACGGGCCATAGTTAAAGTGAAACCCTGCCTTGTATAACTACACTGACTATAAACTATCCCTACTCAACTCGATGTTTGGCGACTGAGAGAGACAGACATCTATCATCGCAAATGTGCTGACTATTCATGGGTCACGGGCACAGGCCATCTTCACAAACTGTAAAGAGGTGATATGGAGGAAGAGATGTTGTGTTACTCACGGCAGCTTGGTACTCTTTTCAGCTTGTACTCAAAAGGGGTTTGGCACATTCTCTTAAGGTTTATACTATCTCTTGTTTTCATGAGGGCGGGGTGGGAGGTCCAGTGATAAATTCCTCTGCCCTTCGGTGGGCGTTGCCTTTTGTTCTCAGGGCCCTTTGAAAGGAGCCTTTAGAACCCTTTATGTGGGTGTCTCTTAACATACTGTCACTTAAAACAGCACTGCCGCTTCCTTTGACATCAGCTAAGAGAGTGAGTGATTTGTGTGCCCTTTTGGTCTGCCCCAGCTGTTTGCTGATGAGGGAGGATCTGACTGATGCTACGATCAAAATCTGTCCTTTGCATTCAACTTTGTTTGCCCAAGGACATTTTAGGTTGATGTATTCTATTATTCTCATGAAGGAAAGGGGGGGGGGGGGGGGGGGGGGGGGTTGCATTGCTTTTGCCCTGTGCATTTTTTGATTTGTTCTGTACAGCATATGAGAACAATGAGGTACACAGCGGTTGTTTGTAGGCTAAGGAGATGGAACGTAAGAGACTAGCTCATTGGTTGTGCAAGGAGCGTATTGCAAGCTTGTGTGTGGGCAAACATGAACCTCTGTGCAGCTATTTGTGCAACATCATAGTGTGTATTATTTCATTTTTTTTAAGTGCCACTTATTTGTATATAATAATATTCAATGATGTGGTGGAATTGGGCAGAACTGTAACTCTTCAAAAAAGATTTCACTCAGTTGGAATATGATGCATAATTATCTCTTCACTTTACTGGGTGCTTTTTCTCAGCTGTGTTCATCACAAGGGGACCATTTGACTTTTTGTATATAAATTTGTGGCAACAAAATTATTTATATAGTTATTAGTTGTTTAATCTAAACGTGGTGGGTAAAAATGTTTTTAAAAGCTCTGTCTTATACATGTCTCTGCTTGGAGTTGGGCAACATTCCTTGTTTAGAGGGAGTGGTGATGATATACAGGGTTGTTACTAAGTAGAGAAAGCAGAGTTTTAAGGTGTTGGGGTTCCACTGAAACTGTGTCAGAGTCAGTCAGGTCTAGTAGGTTCTTATGAACAGGATGTCTCCTTTGTTCCCCTTGCGGCCTGTCTGGTTCACCTGTTGCATGGTGGTTCCCAATTAGTTGAGCTGGTAATATTAATCTCAGTGTCATGGTTGGGGTTGGAGTACTGTAAATTGACTTCACTAAACTAACAGAGGTCTCTAAAGAATATGTCAAATACAACAAGCTCAATGGTCAAAGGCGAAGCCCGCGTGTGAGTACTCGTTGGTCCATGAGTCAATGAAGACTTATTAGAAGAGACATGTTGCTGCCCCTGCCCTTTAGTAAGCTAGAGCTCTGCAGGGTTAAATAGGTTTGTCATATTGTAACTGGCAGAGCAGCGCATGCATACGAATTTCGGTTTCATGAGATGATGAGGAGTTTCGTCAATCAAGTCCTATTAGAGGACTCCAGCTGTGATCGTAGAGCTACGATTATACTGTCTTTTTGGCCAAGTGATGGAAATGAGTTATCAGTGTGGTTGGACATGAACTAAGCTGTCATATATTAAGAATTAAATTCTATTAGACAAACTTATTAAAGGAGCTTCTGGAATCACGATTACTAGGGGTTCATCTCATTAGAGTTTTTTATACTTTAATATTGTAGATTCACAAAGGAAGTGTTAAATTTAATTGCAGCTTTGATTGCTAACATGGCAATGTTGTAGAGAGAGAAATGAGTATTTGCTACCATGAGAATTTCACCAGGTGTTGTATATACTATTTTGCTTTGCGCTATTTACTTTGCACTTGGCCTCGTTCAGACTGTCTGGACGTTAAAAAAAACAAAACAAAAAAAAACACACACAAAAAAACAAACACATGAAATACCACATTTGGATGGGATTTGTCCAATCCCAACCTGATTTCTACAGATGCATCTCAGTCCAGATGCTCTGGCTGATTTCAAAGTGTCCTTTGCATCACTGGCATCGCAACACACAACATCAAATCCACAATGACAGAAGTGCTTCAGAGTGGCTAAGCTGGCGCTGAAAGAAATTGCCTTATTACTGGCACTTTAGGGGGAGACCTCTGCGCACAGGCTTGACAGCATGATTGTTTGGAGGGTGTCACCAGCATACGTAGTTACTGACGCCTATGTCATTACCATAGCAACCCATGCAGATAAGCTGGTGATGTCTGGATAAATCTGATCTGATCACTTTCATATAACGGTGTGGACAGTGTGGACAGTCTGTCTTAAAGTTCTGATTTTAGAAAGAAATCTGATTTGCTTGCAGTCTAAACAAAGCTTTGGATCTTTCATCTAAAAATAAGATGTGTCACAATAAAGATCATCTGTATGGATGAATTCTTAATAACCCCATAACATACCCATTCTAGGGATATGAATTTGGGAAAGCACAAATAATGTAATGGAAACCTATATTTCTTCTGTCCCAATATGTTAGTTATTGTTACAGTTTTTTTTTTTCATAATGTAATTTGGTAATGTTAAGAGTACTACTTTTTAAGCACTGAGTAAATTTTTACACAGTACTTAATTTTAATATTATAATGTTATTATAATATATTATAAATTGAAAATATATTCTAATCTAGTTCTGCAAACTGCAGTAAGTTTACATGAACATAGCATCATTGCAATTTAACATTATTGCCTTCAACTGTAGGATATTTTTTACATCCTATTGTAAGCTGTAAACACTGAATCTTTCGATTTATAGAACACTTTTTTCAGTTTCTTATTGTTCAATGTCGCCCAGTTAAAGCGTGTATTGTGGGGTTCATAGCGCAAAGCTTAGTTTAGACACAGAAGTAAAGAATGAGTATGTGGAAATATATTCCATAATTAATTGTGTGCCAGCATTAAATCAACTTGATGTTTTGAAGGCACAGCAATTGCATTTCCAGTGAATATAAGATAAGAAAATACAACAGCTGCCTGATGTAATGTGACTTAATTTTTTAGGTTGAACAGATGCAGATACAAGTAATGCACCCTTCCCCCTAACATCCAAATCATGTGTCCTCATAGTCACTATCGCAGTATAGAACAAAGAATGGATATATAATACCACATATCGACAAATATAGAGCTCAAGCTATAAAGAGGTGAAATGCAGAATTGTATTCTTTTGTCAGGGTGAGCATGAACATTACTGCTCCTTGCTAGCTAAATAGCTAATACACTCAAGGCTATCCTATATACTTGGCAATATCATTGTCATTGCTGTCATAATCATTATTCGCGCCTTCCCAGACACAGTCATCATAACCACCACCATCGCAATCCTCTAATATATTAGGCTAATTAACATTCCGATCAATGTCACTGCAGTCATCTCCCTGATGTCAGGGATGAACTGTCTTAAGCCATTAGCCTGGAGTTTCGACATGATCAGCAGTATCAAAATAAAAAAGTGCCCCTCTCCATGTCTACTTTGTTTTCATTAGATTTTGTTCCATTTGGCTCTACAATATCCAATATCTCTCTTTTCTCCACCATTATTCTGAGCTCACCTCAGCGTAGAGCCAAGTTCACCCTGAGGGCTCTCCTAATCACATCACCCTCATTATACCATCTTGACCAGCGACATGAAACCACTAATTATTAAGCCGGGTATATCATTGGCTTAAAGACACGTAATGGATCTGTGAAATTTAATCAAATGAACCTGCGATAGTCAGGGAAATGTTATCTAATACTCCCAAATTAAAATTGTGGCATTAGTATTAGTAATATCTACTTGTTTAGCTCTGTATTCATACAAATATTTGCACACTCAACATGTACACAGACTATGTTTGTATTCACTTACAGCCTTTCACATGAATACAGTTATACAGTACAGTCACACATTTACACACATGCTAATTTGTTCTCTAATCCTACAGTACAAGGTGGCATTTTGGCAGATAGATAAAAGACTCTTGTACTGCACTGGTAATGCCCATAATATATGACCTCTGGCTATGTTTATTTCTTTGGAATTCTGATATTTTCACTGAACTGAACTATTTCAGCTGTCTCCATTTGTAGAGGACAGTCAGTAAGAAGTCGGGTAGGTATATTAAATGCAAGTTAACAGAGAACATACAACAGGGCTAGTGTGTTCCAGTGTTTGGGAGGTAAAATTGTCCATATGCTTTTATCACTGGTCCATTAACACATAATTTAAAAAAAATAATAATGGGAAGTATCTAATCCTGACCCATCATCAATCCAGACATTTTTCAAAGATTGAAAGACACAACAGCAAAAATAAATTCCATCTTTTTAATCCAAGCCCCTGTATTCAGTATTAACAAGTACAAGCACTCAGTATTTCATATGTGAAATTAACAGAGACATACTCTTGTAAAGCTTCATTGTTGAGGCTCAAGAAAAGTTCCATCTTCCCTTTTTACATTCATAACTTCTATATAGCCTATCCTTTATTGAATCATCTATTTCCCATGTTTTAAAGTGTAGTCTAGATCATTTGGCTGAGAAATATCACAGCTATTATCAATATTTCAAGTCAACTGCTCAATTCTGGACGCTATTAATGGAGATGGTATTCATTTTCCCAAGATGAGTGAGAAATTATAACCTAAAATTATTTAAATGATTTGTTACAGCAATAGGTTGAACTTAATTAAACTTTGAATATCCTGGTCTGTGGAAATGTTCCATGATTGAGGGATTAAATATTTAAAAAATTATAAAAATTATAATAATATATATATATGTATATTCATGAACTGCATGTGTTCAAAATACATTGTTATTGCTCATTCAAATCAAGCATCACAAATAATCAATCAACAGAAACAATGACATACACACTTACAAGAATTCACACTGTACTATACAATCCATTTCTTCTCATCTAATGGTTCCCACGTTGCTTCTAGTTCCATTAATTAATTAAGTTTACAAAATCAGGAATGTAACCTCAGGAGTCCACACTTCTCATCAACACAGTTCATTTTTGTCACACCCCATTTAGCTCTCATGTACTCACATGGCTAAGGGAGTAGCGCACAAAGTCCCTTGACCATCATAACACAAGTACTTGCACACAGACAAGTGACAGTGCTCTTATGCTACTGTTCATCACCACTGTATAATTCACCATTTGCATGCAGTTATTTTGAGAGACTGGAGACTTTTATTGTAGCTAAGGATTGGTTTGAAGCAGTGTATTTAATTATTGATCAATTCTGGGAAGGGATGTACAGTAGAATTATTATAATACAGTTTTCCTCCAAGAAAAAATGTTAAGATTCTCAGATTATAATGTTGATTTTTAGAATGCCATTTCATTGTTCAAGTTTAATGCTTTGTGTCATTTGTTCATCATATGATGCTTTTATGATGGATGCATTGTATGTAATATAATGTGTAGAGGGTAGTAATCTAAATAAAAGCCAACTAAAACCCCATTTACAAACCCCAATTATGAACAAACCACATTTTAAGTTTGTTGTACTGTAGTACATCAAACTAAATACTATAGGTTTAATGCATGTGGTACAGTGTGGCTTGTTACAAACTTACAAATTTACAAAGAAGATTGCTGAAATCTCACCGGCTGTAGGCGCCATGAGATAAATGATGTAAAAACAATCTGTGCAACATGCTGCCATCTCTTAACAACATAGCATTGCCACAGATAGTTTTTAGCTACATAAAATATAGATTGTTGTTCAAAATTAGAAAGCGAGCAAGTGAAAAGGCTGAAAGAGACATGCCCTCTAATTAGTGACCACATATCTATTCCAAATAACACACCTTTTCTTGACATGTGCTTCTGTCCAGCATGTAGTTCGCATTTAGATCTGCGTGCTTTGGTAAACTTTCCACCACCTCAAATTACTCATGTGCAGATTTTGCTTTGGAGAACAGACATCTGATCTCAACGAGGATAATGGGAACACATTAAAAATACCAGGTGTAAATTATCTGGATACTGTCTAGATACACATTTTAATTAAAGATGTAAATCCAAATACAGTTCAAACATAAATTAATGGTACAAAAACAAATCCTTGATGTCCCCTTGCAAGGACTGATTTTTACTACTCTGCAGCCATAAATCCACTTCTCTATTGTATCTGTATGTCTATATATACAGTATTTGTAACCAATTTCTTTCTCATTGAATTCCATTCAGCACGAATGTATAATCACCATTCTTCAGTTTTTACTTCCTCATATCTGCCTCTTTCATTGAGACTTCAGGCCGAGCTCTCCATTAAATTAGGGCTGCCCACACCGATATGCTCTTGTTAATTCAAACACAAGATGAATATCCAATCTTTTAAAGTTACCATGGTTCCTTTTTATTGCCACTGCAGTGGGAATGTATACGTGCCAGCAATTCTTGGACATCTAAAGGACGTTACGCTCCATCACTATTCTAATGTCAGAATGAGGTTTTCCTCTGACCTTGACTCCATCTTCGAGCCTTTCTTTGAACAGCTGTGGTGCTATGAAGGACACTTCTTCTTCCTTTATCTGCTTTATCGCTAACAAGGCCCTATCTCTGCAATGCTTTCTCCACCCAGAGCAGAATTGCTTAATCGGTAGACAAGTCTTTATTGTACATGTGTGCAATGTGCTCTGCTTGATGAGGCTGCTTGACTCCTTTTTATTTCTCTTTTCAAGCTCTATTGCATATTGTCTTTGTATGTTGTTTTGACTATGATTAACCCCCCCTTGTAGTGCTTTTGTACTTGCATTTATTTGAATCTTTTGTGAATCCCTCACTACCCTACTTTGTAGTCTTTTACTTAAGCCCTTCTCTTAATTTACTTGCTTTTTTATACCTGAATTTTTCATTAGTAATATGTGTCTTTTTATTTTTTGTGACAAATGCTGCAATAAAAGCTTAATCCACTGAGCTGTAAATGCACTAATTAGTTACAGCAAATGTATTTCCTATTTCAGGAATACAGTATTTCTTGTCTTTGGTCATAGAGCTTTCTCCTCACATAGCTACATTAAGCTTGGTTACTCACTTTGCCTTCATCAGTTCATTAGCTTTTCCTACTTTGGATTTACAGCAGTGACCTTACTTTTGACATGAGCAGCGTCAAGGGGAAAGACATACCTTTAGTGATTATGCATAATCAATACGTAG
The DNA here is from genome assembly GCA_027495735.1 of Lutjanus campechanus. Lineage (NCBI taxonomy): Eukaryota > Metazoa > Chordata > Actinopteri > Lutjaniformes > Lutjanidae > Lutjanus > Lutjanus campechanus. Next base: position 16,967 of record JAJHUR010073206.1, read on the forward strand.
TAATGTAACCAATATTGAATTGGCCTTCAGGGCTCAGCGACATGAGACAGACTGCAGCACTAAATATTATTCTGGGGGCCGCTGCATTAAACACTTTACTGGACAGTTAACCGGGAAGTGGATGGATCACTGTTGGAACAGGTCTATTTGTGATGACCCGGACCTTTAGGCCAGCATTAATCCTCTCTTTTCATTCAAAGTTATTAGCCTCAATGGAGATCTGCCTTTGGAAGACGGAGCCACTGAAGTGCATAGAAAAATACATCACACTCCACCTAATCCACCTAAGGTATCCTCCTTACTTTTAGGTGAGATCATAGCCAGAAAAATGTCAGAAAGAAAAGAAGGCAGATATACAAGTTGTCTCACTGCAACAGACTTCTGCCATTTGGATTGTTGCAACAAAGCATGTGAGTGAGTACAAATCTGCACACATTGCCTCCATAAATCATTCACTTTCATTTTCCTTTGCTCATTTTAAGATCTTGACCATATGAAATGATATGGAGTGCAGACATCACCACATAACATGAACAAACAATGGAATGGGTCAAACCAAGAAAACCAGGATCTTTTCTTTCTCATCTAGATCTACATCTCATCTACACATATCTACATAATGTTAAAATGGTTATACAGCATCAATTGTGTCAATGGCAATTTTGACTTCAAGTTTAATATAACACCCTTTTATTTCAGGACTAAATTGTGATGATATAACACTATGCTGTTCAGGCCGCAAACCAAAGTTAGATCACAGTAGTCAGCCATCTCAAAGAAAAGAAAAGAAAAGAAAAAAGAGGAGAGGTGACCTTTGAACACTTTTCTATATTCAAAACAAAAAAAAAAGAGTTTTTCTTCCCCAATTCGGACCGAGCCGCCTGTGGACCAACCAGCCAATTTGAAAAGAAATCTGAAAACACACAGTCCCGAGTGTCTGCCAAGGTGAATATCAGTTAAGTAAGTTAATTGATTCAATAACATGCAGGTTAATTTCCTTTTAGGACTAAATGTAATGTTAGCATAAAGTTGGCGCAGAGTTCTGTGTGGATTCAGGGCGCACTGCCTTGTTCTGTTAACATATTTTGTTAAATTAAACAAAGCTGAGCTTACAGCACCTACTCCTTCTGAAAGATCATTTATGATTTCTTAAGGCTCGTGAATGGACACTAACTCGTTCAGCAATCATTTAACGTCATTTGGTATTAATTTGACCTCCATGTAAAGTAAATAAAATATCCTTCAGCACAATCCATTACAGAATCATGAAACATGAAACCTCCGCTGACTAAATCTTGACTAAGACAAAACTAAATCAAGACTAAAATGTGACTTCAACGAACTAACTATAATTGTAGTGACTAAGACTAAAGTAAAAATTCACTTTGCATATATATGCATTCAATCCATTGTATTAAGTCCCTAAGCACAGTGCACGCCTCGTCTACAGTAACTATCTCAACATGAGTGAAAACGTATGAATCCAAATAAGTACTGTAAATAGAGCTGCAATTGTAAAAGTAGTTATCTGTCTAAGAGTGTGTGACCCTAGGCTTCTTTCCTTGCTTTCATTTAATTTAAAAACTAATTTTTAATGGTTTTAGAGCACTCACAGGTTCACCTGACTGCCTGTGCCTTTTTTTCTTCCTGAAACCCCTTTCCTTTCTGTGGTCACCTTCAAGTTGAAATCAGCTCAGTGTTTGAGAGAGACACTCTGGCTATCGGTGTTATTTTTCCTGCACTGTTCAGTCACACTAGAGGAGATGAGAGTTAATGCCATTGTTTACTGTGAAAGAAATGGAGGAAAAACGCACATTACCACAACAAAGAAAGAAAGACTGTTTGATAGAGCACGTTGGGTGGCCACTGAATCTGCCTAGTACTTGAGGTGTTTTTGTATAGGCAAAGTTTTTGTACTTCTAGTGCTACACTCCCAACTGGCTGATATTAGAGGACCTTACCCAGCACTTGTAAGAGCCCCTGAGTGTTATTTTTTTTTTTTTTTTCGTGCTTGTTCCTTCTGCCTCTCAGTGCTTTTCTGCCCATCAAAGATGTCTAGTGGACATTCATCTGAGTTTCTTACACATTGCAGGGCATGTCAGAACAGAAAGTGTACATTCGATTCCATCCATTAGGATTCAGAGACAGAATTGTGAAGTGGCATAGTTGCAAGCTCTGAGGAATACTACAAAAAGGATTTTAAAAGTATAGGGTATAAAAAAGCACAGCAGGCGCCATCTTCACAAAATGGAAAAAAAAAATGCATGGAGTCTTACTGGTGATTGACCCAAACTGACAAAGAGGATCCTTGGTCAGAGAAGGTCAAGAGAGGATAATATGCTGACCATGTCCCTGGTGCCATTCTGATATCACTAGATAGTTCTTTGGCTTTGACAAGAAATCTTTCTAGAAATTTAGTGCAGCATTCCTTAAAGCTCCGGTGTGTACGATTTACAGGGATTTATTGGCAGAATTTTGCATAAATGGAATCTAAGACTTAAAAGTATCCTAGTATGTTTTCATTAGTGTACTTCACCTGACAATAATAATAATTGTGTTTGCGTTAGCTTAGAATGAGCCATTTTTATCTAGAGATGGCACAGGTATTGATGTATTATAATTAACTAGATATAGTATGCAAATATGGCTCTCAATCAATCAGTCCCATGAGAGTTGTTCACCTGGGGCATAAGTGTTTCCCCACATTCTCCCCGCCTGCGAGTTCCAGCTTGGTCCTTAGACTTTACATTACAATGATGTCACAGATTTTGAAGTGGCTTTTTTTTTACCTCAATATAAGTTCTAGAGGTATGAAACTTCTATGGATCAAAAAATCATCATCGGAAGTGTGATAACGGATCTTGTTTCGAAGTGCTTTAGGTGTCCTGGCAACAGTTTTACAGATGTCTCTTTTATAATGTTGGTTTATGGGGTAAAATCCTAATTTGACCAGTGGGGAATTTTTTGCTGCAATACCACGAGTGGCCACTGGGGAAAATTGGCAGCAAGGATGAGTGGCAATGCTCTGTGTAGTTCATATCATACATCCATGGGCACAGGTCCTCTTCCACAGAGGGCGCCATGTTGAATCTCCATGTTTCTAATGTAGCCTGGAACGAACAAACCAAACACTGGCTCCAGATAGCACCCTTCACACAAGGTTCACAGCCACCACAGTTTCTCTTACACAGGGAAAGGGAGGATGAGGAGAGTGCACCTTATCACTAGATGCCACTAAATAGCACACCTCATATGCAGTAGAAGTCAGGTGATGTAGTATAAAGAGCAAGATAGTAATGTACATACAGAATTTACATACGTTACAAATGTAACTATTTATTTTAACCTAAACCATGATCTTCTCCTATACTTAATCAAGTAGTTTTGTTTCATAAATCTAACCAAGTAGTTTTTGTGCCTTTGTTTTGAAAGTCTACCCAGACATTGCATTATTATTATTATTATTATTATTATTATTATTATTATTATTATTATTATTATTATTATTGTTACAACCTTATGTTTTTGTGCCTGTTTATTATTGCTTGACTGTGGAGCCGTGCACATGCAAAGTTGATGCCAGAGGAGTGCCTACAGCTTCATACTTTGCATGATCACGACTCTGCGGTCATGCAATAATGACCAAGCTGTTGTATTTGACAAGTTGGGAGTAAGAACGTGTTGGTTTAGTCACTGACATGCTCAAAGATTGACTGTTTTGCCAGCATATGACTTAATTCAACCAATGTTATTTTGAGTCCTGTATCATTAAGAACAGTTTAGTGAGATACTGTCGTCACAAGATACAGTCATCATTTTCTATCACAGGAGCAGCCAGAGAAGTGCAGGTGAATTGAAGGGTAAGGCTGAAGGGAAGTCTGTGATTTGTTAAAAAATGTCAGTTAATAATAGCAGGCAACCTGCGTCACACACAAAGACCATGAGATTCTTCAAAGAGTGAGCCGTTCTATAAGCGGTTTTAAGATGAACCTGAGAAAAACTGAGGCCTCATAACGAATTGTAGCACACATTGCAAAGGTAGGAAAAGTCCATCTTTCACATAGACTTTAGAGTTTTTAAAATAAATATTTTTTTTTGTCAGAAACAATCAAAAAGGGAATATGTTATCTTTACTTTTCATTCCTCAAACAACAAATTCATCAGATTACAGGTACATTTCACATTTATTTGTATAAAATGAATGAAAAATTATGAAAGCATTTTCAGCAGATGAAAATAACAGAAGCAGCAGCTTTGTTACCATGGTGTTTTCTGTCTTGTTTTAAATTAAAACTGCTGAGGGTCATTGTATCTGAATAAAGGTAGGTCAGACAACTCTGTATGGATGCAAGTAAGTTATGAAAAGTATACAAAATGTGTAGCTTGTGTGAGTGTGTGTTGCATATTTAGAGAACATTTGCATTTGCACTCAAAAATAAAATGAAAAAGAGAAAACATTAAAAAAAACAAGACAAGATACTAGTTTTTGACCAAGCACACATACAGCTTACAGACAGCTTTGTCTTTATCAGTAACATATTGGCACTGTTGGGCTGTATGTTCAAATGAATGCTGCTTAGCCAAAGTTAGTAGCTCCTTTTAATAGTTTTCAATGGTTTGATATTTGTAAAAGCTATGGACAGACATAACAGGTGACCAGTAGCATTGATTTATGAAAAAAATCTAATTATGAAGATATGTTCAACAGCAATGATATTAGAATTTATATGGTGCAGGAGAAAGTTTAAAAGGCCAAAAAGGTTCAGTCGTTGATGCTAACGATTTATCTGAGAAACCTGTGAGGACTGCAATATTAAGAAGAAACCTAAGTAGATCCATCCACCAGCTGGTGTCAGATTTTTTTCCCCTGAGCAGTCATTACTGACAGCAGTGTATTAAGGGTGGTCTTAACGTGATGAAACTTTGATGAACGGTGATCTGATCAATACTGCTACAACCCACAACCGGTAAGTCCCAGTCAATGGGAGGATAATCACTTATTTTTCTCCAGTGTGCTATTAGGCAGTACTGTGGTACTGCGGCCTTCAGTGGTGGAACAGTACATTTACCCAAGTGCTGTACTTGGGTACAATTTTGAAGTATTGGTACTTCAGTATACATTGAGACTGTTATACTATATTTCAGAAGGAACATTTACTCTATTGCACTTATTTGATTGTTGTAATTAATTTTCAGATTACTTTTTTTTTCATAAAACAAAAACGTGATAAGATTATGAAATGCACTGTATTGTTAAAGATTAAACCAATTGTTCCTGACCTCTTTGGCTTGTGACCCCTTATGAAGAAGCAGTTTTATTTCATATATTTTATTCATAAGGGTAACACATGTTAATATGTGAAAGTGCCACCAAGCTAATTTTCAACTGCAGTCCTTTGGCAAGATGTTTTGAGACTTATAAAATGATACAATTCACAGACTGAAGACAACAGGACACCATAAAGACAGCAACAAAATGAGAATCCACAAGACAGAACACAAGCCATGCAAAGCAACAAGAAAGAGCAGTACATCAGTACAACAACACAGCAACAACAAACGGCAAACACCATTTTGGCACAAGTCATCATTCAAGCAACAACACACAGCTAAGCAATACTGACCACTACCAGTTTTTACAAAATGCCAATAAACAATAGATATATACTGTGTATATATATATATATATATATATATATATATATATATAAGAAATACAACAGTTATTAGTTTTTAGTTGTGGCCCCTTGTTCTGTTCCTTGTTCTGTTTCAGATGTTTACGGGCTATTAGAGATTTACCCTGAATCAGATGGTTTCATCTAAATAAGACCCACAGAGTTAAAACTATTAAATATTTCACAAAAACAGATTAAAGATAAAAGTCTTGAATACAAATCTATGTAGAAACGCTTTCTTTTTTCTAATTTCCTATATAATCCTAACTAAAAAAGTAAATAACTCCAGATTTATCTTGTGACCCTTTGAAGAGGGCCCCTCCATAGGGAACCACTTGATCAGATAAACTAGTTCCACCTTGACCAACTACAAAAAAAGCATCATACAACATTGTTACATCAGTATTAACAATCTAATAGTGTCAGAGATAACATCAGTCACTGGGATCATTTTTCTGCAGATGAGTACTTGTATTTTTGATACTTTTAATTTTTGCTGACAATACTTCTGTACTTTTACTGAAGTATTATTTGGAAAGTTGAACTTTTACATTAATGGTTTGGTGCTGGGGTTGGAAATTTTAAGCACTTTCCTTAATCAGCCATTGATATCACTGATGATCAATTAGTTAACTAATTGAAAAAACTAACTGAAAAAAACAAATTTGGCTTATACCAAAAAATACCAAACAAGAATTTTTCCCCTCAAGCATACCTTTATTTCCACAGCAACATACTGCATATTCTCTGACAGCGTTGGACAGCCTGTGAAACATACAAAGACTACACGCCTAAATATTGAACACTTATCAGATAACTTGCAGAGCATACTCATAAAAATCATCTCTGCTATATTTCAGATATTTGATACTAGATTGATTAAATTTTACCTGATCGATCACATTCTTGAACATAAATTAATTTGTCATCCCTAGTTGATGCTTTTACTCAAGGAAAGGATCTGACTACTGCCTTTTCTTGTGGCATATGGCATACCATGTGGGATACAGTTAATTTAAAATTGCTCTTCAGCTTTCAGTATTTACGTTACTGAATGTCTGGAAATAGTTTGACAAATGAGGGTGGGACAGAGTTATGTACACTAAGCTCCTTCCTGCTTGTAAGCTTAAAAGGTAATGTGAATTCAATACCGTTATAAATAATACCATGAATTGTCCTCCAGCAGAGGATTGCTAGATGATACCTTTATTGTGGTCTTTTGTTTTATTGGATACAGATCACCAAATGACATTCGAACAACTGCTTGATTACAGCAAAATACAATACAAACAAACAAATCTTTAAAAACAATATACATACTGTATGCGCAAAAATAATTTGTGAAACTTTGATTCTAATAATACACATTGACATTTATCAGTTTTCCCTCTTGGCTTTTTTGCTAATTTCCTTGTGACTCACTCCACGTGTCTCAGAGGGAATTGGTCATCAGCCCTTTTTCTGAAGAATTACAGCTGTGCCCTAGGATGCAATCAAGCAATCCTTTAACCTCGAGCTGACATTTATATTCTTTGTGTTACATCTTCACTGTCCCTAAAAGGGGAAAAGAGAGATAAACAAATGGAAATTATACCGGCATCAAGTCTGTATTCACAAAAGGCTGCCCCCAACCCCTCCCCTGCAGGCTTAGGGGAGTCAACTCAAGGGCCCATTATCTGTCACAGAATGCATGAATTGGTGGCAATGTTTGTGTGACACATTTTCACCAAACCTTGCCCAAACAAATTGCCGTGGAGCTAAGCTTAGCTCTGAGACAAAAACAGCGTCAGCATTCCCACTAAGCGCCGGGTTCGCTTCTGTAAAGGTGCTACATGACAAGGAGCGGCGGAATTCCTGTCATGTTATTCAGATATGACACTAAGTGGATTACACAAGATTAAGTGTGACAAAAGAGAAAGCAAAAGAGGAATAAGACTTGACGTAGCACCATGCTTCCATGCCTTGAACAAGTAGACTTCCTATGGTAATATGATATATAGCCGGATATAAATCCTTAATTATGTCATGTGCCCACGGGGGCTTAGTCATATCACTTTAGATGTCCCATAATGCATTTTTGCCTCTGATTCATGTATCATCTTCATTTTTCCAGGATGTGAACAATATAGTGTTTCAAAGGGCAGGGCGTCCAGACATGTCCTCCTTTTGACTATATGTAAAACAAATTTGATTTCATTAGTCATGAGATGATTAATGTTTAGCGTGCGTTTCTAAGGACCGAATCATTTCTTAAGTCAGGAAATTATTAGATGTTGACCTTGAACACAATGTCGTGTTGTTGAACAATTCCTAACATTATATTAAATTTGCACGATTGTGTTTGACCCCCATTATAGATTCATCAATGGGGAGAGCACAGCAAACAATAATTTACATCTAAGCAATGCAGTCACTTAGTTGTACTCTGGTCTGATATAAATCACTGCAATAGTATGGAAAACATATGTGCACACTCAGAAAGAAACACACATCTCAGACAAATATATTCACTATTGCTTTTCTTGATTTATACCAATCAAATATGAACCCAAGTTAATTCATGAGTAAGTAAGGGGCATTAACAATTTAGTTACCTTCAAAATTGATCTATCTAATCTAATCTTTATACATCAAAAAATATGAATGGTAATAAGCCCTGGGTGTGTGCCCGTCCTCATATAGATCACCTCCCGTATTCTGCTCTTACAGTGTATCAAGGGAGCAGGAAATGCTAGCTCTCAAGTGGAAGTCAATGTAAGCACACTGCCACTGGAGTTATTACCCATCGGGCCACAGCCTTCTGTTTTTGCATGCCATGAAACTTCAATTAATGCCTGTTGTTTTATTCTCAGTGAAGGATATAGAGTGCATTAGATTACTCTAGCCTTCTCACATAAGCACAGTGTACATACAGATACATTTCAGCTTCTTAGTAAAATGACACTGATCAGTTACAACATTACAACTACTGAGAGATAAAGTATATAACATTGATCATGTCATTACCGTGGCACCTGTCAACAGGTGGGTTATATTAGGCAACATGTGAGCAGTCAGTTCTTGAAGTTAATGTGTTGGACGCAGGAAAAAAGGGCAAACCTCGCGATCTGAGCGACTTTGACAGGGGTCAAATTGTGATGGCTCGGTGAGTGGGTCAGAGCATCTCAGGAGGTCTTGTGGGGTGTTCAGAGTATGCAATGGTTAGTACTTATCAAACCTGGTCCAAGGAACAACCACTGAACCAGCGACAGTGTCAGAGGTGCTCAAGGCTCAGTACGCATGGGGAGTGAAGGCTAGCCTGTCTTGTCTGATCCCACAAAAGAGCTACCAGAAGACTGGTCACTGCAGAAAGCACCTACAATGGGCATGTGAGCATCAGAACTGGATCAATAGATGAAGGTGGCATGGTGTTGACAAGGTGTTGACCTGGTCTTCAACTTCCCCAAATCTCTATCCAATTGACCATCTCTAGGATGCACTGGACCAACCAGTCCCATCCATGAAGGTCACACCTCACAACCCACAGGACCTTAGAGATCTTCTGCTAAAGTCTTGGTAGCAGATGCAAGGCCTCCTGCTGGATGATGTCATAGTATTAGTGTGCATAGCTGTGTACACACTGCATAGTTTGTCAGATATGTTGAAACGCACAGCAGTGAATATATGAGGAAGGCTTGTGAGTCACCAATTCAAGATTTTATAGTCAGTTGCAAATGCAAGATGTATTATTGTGCTCCACCCATGTAGTGATCAGGACAATTAAAAGAAAATATGCCTAATTACATGTTTCCGGGGAAACATCCATGTCAAATTTTGATTTTATGAGCCAAAATGGACAAGGATATCGGTCTATTTATATGAAATGGATCAGCAGCGAACCTGCAATACCATGTACGCACAGAATAGGCCATAATTTCCAATTTTTCTCTTCTCTCTTTCATTGATGGAAAGACCTTCACTAGCCATCTTTTGTCTATTAAAATTTATCATCCATAGAGCTACTGTAATGGATGGTGAGGAGAGCACATAGAACTCTCTGGCAGCTTATTTCAAAGTGAAAATTGACTCTTTGTACCCGCTGATGGATATTTTTAAAGAGAGATCTTAAACTCAATGCTGAGAAGGACCAGCCCAAAGATAGATAAATGAAAGCACTGGCTGACAAAATAAAACATTTTGCAAAAATGGAAATCATTTAGCTTACTGTGCCAAATACATCTCCGTTTTCAATAACAACTTCAGCTAAAAAGAAAACAAAGAGTGCTTCAGACGAGATTTCAAATGATTTCCTTTTCAAATTGGAGCATTCCTCCACAAGAGGCCTGCCCAAATCTATATTATTAGTCTTATAGATTTGACCACGAGTGAAGCAGTGATTGTCTGAAAGCTCAGATTGATTTGGCTTATTGACTACTCCTCCAGTTCCTCACTCAACCTGTTCACCATCAGCATTGCTAATACACCGAACCAGGGGTGTAACTCTTTTCCTGTGGCTCATCAATTCAACGACCTCTTTATAAAAGGGTAAATTAAACCACGTCCCACAGCCATTTTACCTCACCGACAGCAGGTTAATGGCTCATCAAGAGTCTGTTCTCTCTCCTGAAACTGATCTTCTCATTCTCGTGCCTGCTCGTCCTTATACAGCTCTATTGATGACATTGTGCTGTGAGTGTGGGAGAACACACATTCATGACTGCGTGTGCATGCTCGCAGATTTTTGTGCTCCTGTTGGCACTTGCATAAAAAAATTCCATTTGAAAATTTACAGTTGCATGATGCCAGCTGGCAAACTAACATGTATGGTTTTGGTGGATGGTTGAAATCAGAGGAACACAAAGAGAAGGAGAGACCTTAGAGAGTGGAGAGCCACACAAACGAAGGAGTCAGTTTTCTGGCTTCATCATCACTGAACTGTCCAGTGGTGGCTGTGGGAGGTGTGGGATTATGAGAGGTTGGTGCAGCAGTAATGAAGGACGTTTCCCAGAAGACACAAATTGACCATAGACCTCTGACAGACAAGGGGAATTGGTTCAGGTACACAGGTGAAACAGAGGAGAAGAAAATAGAGATCACTGGATCCTGCGAGCCACAGCCAAGACTGTGTGTTGTTGCTTAGATTACTGCACAGGGCTTAAGATGGCTTTCAATTTGTGAGATACGGGAAAACTCGAGGGATATTTAAGGGGAGATATTTCCTGGTTAATTCTCAATCGCACACCACAAGCCACAAATTCCATACTGAAAAGCTTAAGATTGTTTTAAACCCTGTATCACATTTTTGAAACATTAATTCTGCTCAAGGAGGAAGTGATTGATTTAGCTGTTTTATATTTAAACATGTCCTATACAGCCCTGTTCAGGTCTAAACCTTTCTGAAATGATTTTAGAATTCATGGTCGATTTCATGCTCACTCAGTTGTGGTTAATTTTAGTGCATTTTATTGTTTAGTGATCAGTGTTGAGAAGGTTACTTTTGAATTGTAATAGGTTACAGATAGTTACCCAGATAGCCAGTTAGCCTGTTAAAAATGTCATGATGTAACTATTTTAATTACTTCATCAAAGTTATGTGAGTTATAACGTGATTACTTTTTGGTTTCTTTTGCAACAAAACTGGACAATAAAGCTGAAACCTGTAGAGGTTTTCTCAGGATTGACATCAGGCATTTGAAGCAAACAAACAAGCTTTACACTGTACAGTAATGTTATAGCCCTTTTCTGATTTCATAAGGGACATTTCCAGCACTTGTCCACAAGTCTGTATGTGGTTGGGTGGCTACCATCATGGCAGACAATCTGCAACAATGCAGATTGATTTGATTGGCATACGAGAGGCAGTGCAAATCCAAACAATATAATAAATAAGAAACAAAAACTTGAATGCAATGGTGAGACAGCTCCCTGTAAGCCATCCTACCCTTAATATTGTTGCATTCAAATTTGTCCATTCAGCTTTGTCTGGACCTGTGTTGTCTGGGAATTTGCCAAAAGAAGGCATTCCTTCATGGTGAAAAGATATATTCTATGTAAAAGATTTTTACTGAGAAAAATATATTCTGCAACTTAACTACATTCTTGGTAATTGTAGAAAATGACATTACATTTCCTTATTTTGTAATTTAGTTATGTAACACCATTACATGTAACCAGTTACCCAACCATTGAACTGATTTTATAATGATAATGTTATATACAGAGACAGACATTAAGAAACACACATATTTTCAACTTTATTGATTTTTTTTTTAATTTTGACAATCCTTATTTCATGATGAATTTATCTTTTTTTTCCCCTATACTTTTTACTCAAATGAATAGCTTTCATGTGAATGAAAATACATCAAATTACAAAATTACTCTTAAAAATGATGTGTCAGTATGTTCAAATAAAAATGCATACATAATGTGGAAATACATGTTTCAATACAATACAATACAATACTTGTTTCTGATTAAAAGATCAGCACAGAATTCTGGAAAAGAAAATTGAATCCCAAATATGAAAATGTTTAACTTGCTCAGTCATCGAATCACTGCTTGCAGCTATAACTGTCCATCATCTTCCTCTGACTCCAAAACCTCATTGTTAGACTTTTTTTAGCTGTTGGGAAATATTTTTTTCCTGTCAAAAGACCTAACTTGCCCTGTGTAGGCATTGATTTGATATCGTCCAGGTGCATCGAAGTGAGCAAGGTTGTCGATCTCTGTTTGGAAATAACGATATAAGGGACTGGGTACAGTGAGTTTAAGTCCCTGTGGACACATCTTTGATTTTTAAAGTACAAGCTACTGTAACTGGTCTGCTGTTTCATCAATTATGTCTGAAAAAGCAACCAGACACATCAATGGCCACTTCTTCTTTTTTTTTTCAAACAAATTGTTATCATTTGCCAGCTCCTATATGTCTCACTGTAATCACTTAATTATTACCTTTGCCTCAGTCCTGAAACTGGAACAGTCCTCCTCTGTGAAGCGACTGCGGAAAGCTGAACTGCTCAACTCCTACCAGGCTGGATTGCATATGCGGAAGTGAAACAAATCTCGGAGGAGCTGCTCCACAGCCCCGTCTCCCCTTCCCTGAGGTGGAAAGCCCTAGTTTGAGTGTTCACTTACATCATCAAAGGGCCCCTCTGTCTCATGTAATATTAACATGTGCTAAATCAGTGGCAAACAGCAGCAGCAATGTTTACACAGCATTAGCACAGGCTTGCAAAGCCACATAGAGAGGGGCTGTCTTTGTGCTCAAAGATTAGGAGGCTCTGACACCCATGGGAGGCGACAAGATTATGGTATACATGGACTCACTGTTTCACAAGGTGTCTAATTTAGGATCACTGCATCTGTCCTCTTCAGGACCCTTTTTGAGCTCTGCATTTTACTCTATAAATTATTTATGATTTTAAATTAAGTAGTCCCATAAGTGCAGTTTTGCTCTTATTTATTCTCTTTCCATTTTCTTCGCTTCATCATGTAACATGAATGTTATCTATGGAATATCACTTACCATGCATGGAACATGAAATATGTAAAACTTATGAGAAGGACAGGTAGAACCGTGAGGGTGATCAGGAGAGGACGGGGAGGGGCATTCATCTGTAAGCTGTTTGACTTTTTGACACAGGCTTAAATCTAATAATCAGAAAGCTTTCGAGGTGAAGTGGGCTGTCACCGTGAAGTCAAATCTGCTGGAAATTAAGTCCATTAATCACATAGTGCTTCATTTAGTCCTTTTCTATACAGCTCTGAAGTGTGTCTGTGTGGAGGAGTAGGACAGAGAATGGGGGGCCTCAGTTGGAAAGAGTGAGAGAAAGAGAGAAAATGTTTGGCGGTGCAGAAGAAAAGCCATCAATTCTCATTATGGAAAATAGATCATCTCTCCTAATTAGAGCCACGGCTTTTTACCACAGTACAAATGCAGAATAATGCAAGCTAGCGATGGCAGGCGCCACCCACCGCTGATTAATTAGGTGAGTGAATAAAAACCTACAGTATAAGGACCCACTGATTTTGCCCTAGATAGCTTATTAAAGGTAAAGTGCAATATATTGCAGGTCAGGTCCTCTGGGAAAATGTATGTGAAAACATATCAATTCCAAATGCCTCTATGGTGTGCTTCCGTCTGTTAAATTTGTCTCACTGTGTGTCACTTAATAATTATGGAAGAAGCAATAACTGTAGCTTGTACCTTGCTTTATTCAGTGACATAGTGAGAGAAAGAAGCAATTGTATTTAAGGTATATCAAACAAATAAATAAACATGAGTCTATGGTGAAATCGGTAGTCAGCACTTCAAGCGACCTCACGTTGTGTCCCAGAGTTCAATTTAGGATTTAATAACGCTGTCCTAATCCCTCCCCTAATCGCCATGGCAATTCAAAGATATCAAGTAACACACATTGGCGTTTGTTCAATAATCATGAGACAATAGAGTAGATGGGTACAGAGGGATTTGTTCCTTGTCAAATGTGGAGTGACAGGTTTGGAGAGGAAGGGAACTTTGGCACCAACAGAGAGGCCCTGCTCAAGCTAGGAGCACTATAGATAATTGGGATCTTCCTTTTTAGATGATTAAGATGGTGTTACAAATTTTAAAAAAGAAGCCGGCAGGGAGGGGGGTCATTAAGGTAAAAAAGTTCTATCCTCATCCTTATGATGAAATATTCAAAGGACAAGAGGTTCACACAGCCGCTAGTCTTCTAAAAGCTCCTCAGCTGTAAAGGAACCTGTGTGATATATACTCAACAAAAATATAAACGCAACACTTTTGTTTTTGCTCCCATGTCTCATGAGTTGAAGAAAAAAAAATATTTCTATGCACACAAAAGGTTTATTTCTCTCAACTTTTTTTCACAAGTTTGTTAAAACATCCATGGCAGTGAGCACTTCTCCTTTGTCAAGATTATCCTTCGACCTTGATATGTACAATTATTGCATTGGTGTGCCTTTGGCTGGTCACAATATAAGGGCAACCTAGAATTTGCAGTTTTATCTTGAAAAAATACATTTATTAGCACTGCTGGGAATAATGTATTACAAAGTAATGCAATGACAATTACTAAAATTTGATCATACTATAATAGGAACTGTTCATCATATGATTATTAACTTCAATGCTTGGTTAATATATAAAACATCTGTGATGTGTCTGTGCTCTTCTACTAAATCCTAGATACAATGAAGTAATGTTACAATAAAATAACATCTGCACTAAAAAACGTAAAGCCTAGCTCTGTGTGCATTAATAAGATAATTAAAGCCCACATTTAAGCAATACAAACATTATTTTCCCATGTAATTAATTACTGTTATAATGCTGTAATTGTTAAAGTACTTTAATTACTTTTTCAGAGAAGTAACTAGCAACTGTAACTAATACTAAATTAACTTGGCCAGCACTGTTAATTAGATGCTGAACGATGACTTTTTCCACTCTGGGCAACAAACACCATTTTTTTTCCTAGGAGGGTAAAGTCATGACCCACCCTACTCTGCCTCTGATTGGCAATGAAGGCAACAAGTACTAGCCAATCAGAGGCAGAGTAGGGCAGGTCACGACTTTGTCCTCCTGGGGGGAAAAAATGGTGTTTGTAGCCTCATGTGAAATAGTCATAGTTCAGTGCTATAATAAATGTCTTTTTTCAAGATAAAACTGCACATTTAGAGTGGGCTTTTATTGCGACCAGTCCAAGGCACACCTGTGCAATAATCATGCTGTTTAATCACCATCTCTATTTGCCACACCTGTCAGTTGGATGGATTATCTTGGCAAAGGAGAAGTGCTCGCTAACACAGATTTTAACAAATTTGTGAACAAAATCTGAGAGAAACAAACCTTTTATGTGCACAGAGGAAGTCTAACATCTTTTACTTCAGCTCTCTAAAAATGGAAGCAAAAACAAAAGTGCTGCTTTTATGTTTTTGTTGAGTATTGTTATGCCCCAGTATAGGGGTGTCTGAGACATAACATGAACGGCCCCATCTTCCCCAGCTCCCAAGGATCCACCAAGACAATCGGTTGAATAAACAAAGAAATCGGGAATTTATTTACAAGAATTGAATTATGTCATTAAATAATAGGTTGAGTTAAACTTCAGGTGGGACTAAGGCCAAAAACAACAAACAAAACAATCCTGACTGAAAAGTAAAAAACTAACCTAATGAGTTGTAGGAAAACAAATGACAAAAACCTTACCTGTCTAACTAAATAAACAGGAGAAAATAGTATAAACAAAATGGCAGTCCCACCCTACTGCTCAACAGAAATCACTCAAATATCGAACAAAGACACATGTGGCCAGTTGGGAGATGGGAAGGATGAGATCTGCTGCCTGCTGCCCCTGAATGTCCGCCATCTTGGCTCCTTATATACCCGGTAGGATCAACCAACCAACCAATCAGGAGCGAGGAAAAGGTGCGCCCCTCCAGTCACCGCCGGGCAATAGCACAGACTGATTTGCATGGGAGACAAAGAGCGACAGAGAGCAGAGAACAAGAGAACAATCCCCCAAAACATACAACGCTAGTCGTAACAGTATACTTTTGTAGCTATAACTGTAGCTATAAATGCCAACACTACCCTATAGGTTCAATATAATCTATAAACAGACATGTTCTTGCCTGTCACATTTGGCCCAGTTTTTGCACATGACGTCCCACCTGCAATTCCTCTCATACATTGTGCCTTCTCGTTTCCAGTTGACCATTCATAACTTAACCTGTTTCGAGGGCCATGTTCAGTCATATCCTATTTTTGCTTGTGAAATTCATGACCACAGCTCATAACATATCCACATGTCTGCTACTGCCTCCGCTTTTTCCCCTCAAATGAAATAAATAAAGCAGGAACATAAATCCAGCCGAGCACAAACAGGACATATACCTAATTTCATTTCCTTTCTTCTCTGACCCAATGTAGTCTTATCTCTCTCCTCAGCAGTTTTTGTGCTTTGTCTATTTATTTTCTCTTCTCCATTTCCCAGTTTCCTTCAAGACTTTAAGGCAGATAAGTTGCGGTTTGTTTAGCAAAGGTCACAGGTGAAGAGAATATCCTGGATAAGGTGGAAGACTGAAAACACAGCAGTGCAGCTCAGGCCCTAAATGGACTCACAATACAAGCAGAACATTGCCTTGTGCATATTCATGAGGCAGGCACAGCTCATCGCACTATCTTTGATCCAATTCATAGAGTATGCAAATGATGTGTGCACACAGAAGCACACAAGGCATTTCTCGCCCTCCTGCTAGCTGCTCAGATCATCAGACCACACCACCCAGAGTTAGCCACACAAGCTCGCTCTTCCCCAGGATGCACACAGTAAACACAGCTTACTGGACTATCTAATATTGCTCATTCAAGTACAAACTGCTCCTATTTTGTGCACAAGTGCTCTAATATGCATTGATGAGAGTATATAATGTGATACATACAATGTGTGTTGCGAGTCTAATGTGTGTTATTTTGGGTTCATTTGATCCATATGCACTCATTGGTCTGATCTTATTGCATTACAGGCAGCCACAGGGGGGATCGTTTCACATGTTAGACAAAGCTAAAACGCTATTTGACTTGAAAAGCAAGAGTAACTTGGAAAAGCATTAGGACATGTGAGTGCATACATCTGGGTGTCATACAGCTGTTTCACACAGATGTGTTGTTGGCTGTGGGCTGATGTGCAATCTGCTAAGCCATAATACAACTCAAACTTAAATTCTGTCACACATACGGATGAAACCGCACAAATATACTAGTGAAAATATATCTCATACACAAACACGCAACCAGATGGCTGCTTGCATACACACACACACACACACACACACACACACACACACACACAGAAATCATGCAGCAATAGTTAAGGTTTCATTCATATGCACATCACTTCACTTGTGTGTATGCCTGCTTTCAACAGTATATGTATCATTTGTGAGAGAGATCTTCATCAATGTGTTTTAAATTATAAGTATAAATAAATTATAGTTTGGGTTATGGCAGGTGTGTTAAGTTACTGTTTTTAGAAGGAACATATTTGAAAAGTGCCAAGGGGACATTATTTCTCCACTTTGTTGATTTTCACAATTGAAAAAGAGAAACATGTACAAAAAATACAGGAAAAAAAAACAATGCAACTGCTAAATTAGAAGTAGCTTGTTGTTTTAATAAAGACGATGTTGCATTAACATTTAATTTAATTGAATTGTCTTTTTTCATTCATTTTAACTCCCCTTATCTCCTTCTGCCTAAACAGCCTGAGTTAAAACTTTTTAATACTTTTTAATAAATGATGAATAATGAAATTATCTTCTAATAAACAATGTACACAACCAGAAATGTAGAATGTTCAAAGGTTATTTAAATAAAATCACAATTCTGTACTTTTACATTTTTTTCATAAATTATCAAATGGCTGGGTTGAGGTTGTTAAAGGGCTGGTTTGGGCCCATGGGCTGAGTTATGATCTGTGATCGGAGTTATGGTTATGCTTTCACTTTTGAAAGGATGGGCAGATTGCATTGCCTTTGCCACATTTCTCACCCAACATCTGATCCTACATACTATACAGAATGACTTCATGACTTAACCTACTGTTGTACTGTACATCATTTAAGGAGAGAAAATACAATTTTCCTTGAGGGATTCAGCAAACAAATTTTTTACAAACAATGAAACTTTTCCCTATGGAGCGGTTTCTTTTCATTCACATTAGAGAAAACATTCAGCTGCCCACTGCTCCTGAAACTGTCCAAACTATTCTTTATACCCCTTTACTTAATGTGGGATGTAAGAATCATCATCAGTTAGACTTGAATGGCTTTTTTATCATTGGTCCTCATTGTTTACAACTTTAACCACCATTTCCTTTTTATCATTTAGTTAGATCTGTGTATACAAAGTTATTTTATAATTATTTTTAGCTATTTTTTTCTTTTCATTTTGTCTTTATCCTTTGTAAACCAACTTCGATGTCATGCCGTTACTGTCATTATTTATCATTTTGTTTTTTGAAAAACATTTTACAAAAATAATGTAAACAAAGAATTGTACACTGTTTGAATTTGACATGGGACTGGATAACAAGGCAGTAGAAACAAAATATTTTCATCATTATAAAAGCCAAGGTTAAAATGTCCCTTGTACAACAGAAAATTGTCACTGCCTAATGTATATTGCTGTAAAGATAGTTTTATGGCAGACGGTATAGGTGTTCACCTCCCTAATGTCTGAGCAGAAACAAGTATTTGCAAGTTCAAGGTTATCTTGTGTTCTATTGTTTAAGTAAAAATGAAGCCAGAGGTAAAGCCACAATATGTTTATTTCAAACACTGCCTCTTGATGTTTACGATGACAGCAATTCAGAACTTGCCTCCAAATAGAATAAAACCACAATCACTCTTTCCCACTGCAGATGCACATGTTACCGCTTCTGTGTTTGTCCTTTAGCTAAATGCCAGAAATCAATGTAACTGAAGGTTAAGCTTTAAAATGCAGAAACAGTCTCAGATTAATCCACATATACAGACAAGTACTTCTTGAATTTCCTCTTTGATATATTATTAATGACAGTGTTGTGCAGTATGCTTACAGGCAGAGAAACTGTGTGCATTTTTGTAATGTTAGATAATAATAGTTCTATTTCTCCATGGACTATGACAATTTCCAGGTGGCTACAACTAGTGAGGTGCATGTATCCTACAATTTATACCCCCAAAATGTGTCTCTGTCATCATTTCGTGTAATCGCTGACATCAACAGTTGCTGACATGAACAATGCAGAATTTAAAAAACTTGTCTTTTTCCGCTCAACAGGCAAATGATACAGCAGGGTAGAAAATTTTAATCCTTTCCTGTCTGTCTTTCAGAATGGCAAATTATGTTTCATTTTGCTCTTTGTTCAGACAATAATGAAATACTGTATCAGCTCCTGCTTTCTCTATCACCATGGCAACAAACATCCCCCTGGGTAATAAAGCAGAAGAACACTCAATCAAGCCTGAGTCATCGAGGTAGGAACGTTTTTGCCCCAAAACAATCCTGAAATAGGCAAAAGGGTGTTTCCAGGGGTGTGTCAGACCCCTGATCAGGATTATTTGTGACAAACTTTAAAATAAAACCCTGCTTTTACAGCTGGAGTGTCATAATAGATTTCAAGTTTGATTTAATTCCATAACATTCACTTCTGCAAGGAATAAAATATAAAAATAATAAAAAGACAATGCTTAAAAGGTTCACTTCAAATACATATGAATGCATATACACTGTAAAAATAAGCTGTTTGTTTTAAGCTAAAAATTATATATAGTATCCAAACTGCCTTAGAATTTTAAGTTGACTGAATTTGTAAAAGCAGGCTGAGGTAGTTTTGTAATGATTGAAAACAATAAACTTTTCTAGGCCAGCAAACTTTATATCATATACACTATATTATTTGGATGTACTTGAGAAAACATGTTCAAAAAGCTTAGGATATGAAGTTGAATCAACAACTCTTAAGTCATCAGGGT
>JAJHUR010073207.1:0-16469 GCA_027495735.1 Lutjanus campechanus
AATTAAGGAGCACTCAGCAGAATGCAAATGCACAGCTGATACAGTGTGCTTATGCTGCATTTCCATATCAAACACAGTGATCGATTCTTTAGCCTTGTCTGAATGCTAAATTTGTTGTGTACATGTAAGCGTATCTTTAATATTTTAATCTGACAAAAATACTAATGGGATTCAGTGTATGCAAATAATTTATTGAATGTGTATGCTTGAGTGTTTGTGCATCTCAGTGATGTATGTGTGTTTATCCCAATAAGTTTGCAAAGGCTTTTCTATAAATGTTTCATATGCAGCAACTATTGTGTCACTGATCTGTGAAAAAACACATGTAGAAGTGTACAAACATACTCAAGAGACTGAACTGCTGTGTGTTGTTTGCATTATTGACTCAGTAGTAGTTGCCTTTCAACATAACAAGGTTAGGAGCAAAGGCGCCACTCCCTTCTCTTCAGCTGCAGAGAGAGCTCCCCCGCTGGGACTCCCCCCTTAATCAAATCAAACATTTCCAATAGCAATTAATATTAGAGCATGCAAATTGCCCGGGAGACCAAAATGACATTCCCTCGATGGACGCCCAGGCTCCAGCTCTATCTCTCCTCCCCGTGCCCCCTTTCCTCAGGGGACAGTGAGAGTGGAGGGTTGGCTTGTTAGCTGTGGCCTTTCTCTGTAACTCTGCTTTTACCATAAATAAAGGCTGGATGGTCCCTGCTCGCCCTCACTGCCCTGTACAGCTAACAGGGCTCTGTAGACATCTGTGTGACTCGGTTTACTTCAAAGTCTAGCTTTGGCTCATAATGTCTGCCTTATTTTAAATAAATGTGTTACATTCTGACTGTAACTGAATTGTTAAGACTGATATCAATATTAAACTTAAAGAGATCTCTGCCAGGCAACAGATGGTGAAGCCATAGTCTAGTAGTAGTTTTCTTTTATGGTACAAAGAATAGTGTAATGGTATTGTAAACAATGGATTGGAAAATAAGTCCAAACATCATAGCCTCCCTGTCCTGGTGAAAGTTGTTGCTATGCAGAAGGTTAATAGCTTCGAGCTGATTCAATCACCCCCACTAACTGAATTTAATTCCAACAAGCAAACAGCAATCATGTGCAATTTCTCATGTTTATAACAAACCAAATTTTAATGAAATTCAGTTTAGCATTCAGCGAGTTACAATACATCTTGTGGTGAAGTCTGTATCTCTCAATACACATTTTATTTGTTTACCAGCAGACCTTGAAAACTTTGTTTTTGTGCCACACACTAGGTAAGACTTGTCTTTAGACTAGCGGCTGATTTGCAACCTTTACCAGCTGGTTAAGAGGAGTGAGGAGTCAACAATCGGTATAAAACAGCAGTTTTTCAAAAATTGTGAATCATCGCAGCCTCGAGAGGTCCTTGAGCATCATAAATGTGCACAAAACATATTAGACTGATGAGTCCAGTAGTATGTAAGATTAGCTGCAGACAGAGTGGACAGTAGGTCACACACTGATACACACACACACACACACACACACACACACAACCTATCACATGATCTCCTCACAAGAGACAGTCACAAAAGAACAGTAAATACTGAGGCAGAAGGAATTGTGATTTTTGTTCCAAAATAGGATCCTACACTTCCTGTAACACAGACTTCTGGTGGTACAGTAAGTGAACTGCATTTGTGTAGTGGTTTGATTCAAAGCACTTTACAATTTGCCTTTTATTCACCCAGCCACTTGCACACACACACACACACACACACACATACACCAAAGGCAGCTAGCCACCATGCAGGCTACCATGCCCATTGGGAGCAATTTGGGGCTCAGTCTCTTGCCCATGAACAGTGTCTAACATGTGGACAGGAGTAAGTAGGGATCAAACTGCCAATGCTGTGATTAGTGGATGACCAGCACTACCTCCTGAGCCACATTTACCCCATTCCCATCCTTCCTGACTCGTAAATGCCAAAGCCATGCTCTCTCCCAGGTGAACCACTGGCTGCAATACTTGCAGCTGCTTGTTAAGCTCATTGCTTTGAGAGAATGGTAATAATGAATTATGAACATACAGTATATCAAAATTTTACCAGCTTTTCACATGTGGATCTTGGTAGCTGGACCCTGCCAGTGTGCCTTTTTAACACTCTGTTTGTAACACAGGTGTTGTGTCAACATTATGTTATCTCCAAGCACAAGCTGAGATCACTCAAGTGAAGTCACCTTTTCTCTCAGACTTAAATCAAAACTCCTTCAGAGTCACAGAGGACATTGCACTGCTTTCTGTCTATGTAGTACTCCCGGTGACTAGTAAATTGACTGAAATCAGCAGGGTTGCCAGCTCTGTGTGACAAAACCAGCCAAATGTCAGATCGAAACCAACCCAAAACCAGCCCAGCAGCCAACAAAACTGGTGCCAACAGGCAAAAAGCATTAAGTAAGGTGTGTGTGTGTGTGTGTGTGTGTGATGTGATGTGACCCATGCCTGTGTCTGTTAAGATATGGATTTTTATTTATAGATATTGTTATATTATTCATGTAATTTGCATGCAAAATAGGTCTACCCAACAAGTGAACCCGCTGCAACACTTCAAAAGTAATTCTGTGGAACTGGCAATACTGGAAACAGTGGAGCTATGACACAGATATTGTGCGGATTATGATACAGTTGAAAAATAACCTCATCCAAAGAAAAAGAAAAACAAACTGTCAAGTATGTAAAAATATTTGAATGCAGTCTGTAAAACCTAGGTACAGTAAAAGGTAAGCTTTATTGTGGGATTGCATTAGACTGCATTAACTTTACCTAACTGACAACTGAGTGCTCTCTGTCTTACATTAATTTCCAGAATTGCATATTGTCACCTTAAAAAATTTATATGGCGAGCATGTTAACAAAAAATGACTTACTTATACTGTATATCCAGCAGATATGTCGTTACATTATCATTCATGCAGAGTCATATTTGTGTCTACACGATGAATATATGTCAAGTAGCTCTGATTAGCTTTCCACTAGCTAAATGCTCCACTCTCCTCATTAATCAGTCACTAACTAACAGTCTGCTTTGGTGCTGGACAGGTAGTGCTGTGGTGTATAGGGGGGTTTATCAGAGACTTGTGGTAAAGACACTGATGAGAGCATTGAGAGTGAACCAAAATAATTTAGCTGTGGATTGACTAAAATCCTATGAATAAAGGGATACACAGAATTGGCTGTCTATGGAGTTCCCACTACAATCAACTCATTGCACAGTACACATAGTCATTTGATGCACTCTTAATATAAAAGTATTGATTAGTGCAGCTTTAAGCTGAACCATAGTCTCACATAGCCAGATACCTCTCCACAGGGTTCAGCACCAGAGAAAGGTCTGGCACCACCCATTATCATTCTACTATGGGGGAACAAACGCCCTGCCTTGTTTGTGTTTCTCTAAGCCAATCATAATCGTCTTGTGTGGCACTAAGTTCAGGATGCAGCAACAGGGCCCCTGCAAAATAGTGGTCCTGGAGGACCATCAACACTAAATCACTGCAAAAGAAAAGGTAACAGCTGCTAGCTTGTTTGCATGTGTACCATTAGCATCCCAGGTGCTAGCTCAGGGGTTGTTGTTTTGGCAATGCAGATACCGGCTGCTGCAATGCCGACTGAAACAAGTCATTCAATGGCTTGTCTATACCTGGTGATATACTGGTGAATCAGAATAGCTGAACCATTACTGATTCATGGCTAACTCTGACATCCCAATTTATGCAATGCATCCTTATACCTAAATGACAGAATAAGTGAATTAAAATGATTCCCAAAATGACAAGGCCATTGAGAGGCAGTACTGGACCTTAGTTTGGTAAGGTTTAGGATCCAAAACTACCTGGTTAGGTTTAGGAAAAGATCATGGTTTCAGTTAAAATGAAATGTTATGTTACGTAAATCACATAAGTATATGTAATGTACCTTAAAATTTAAAATAAGTCAGCATTGCTTTTGGTTTCACACGCGACATGAACTCCAATCTCTTTGGTGAATGTCTTATTTCTTGCTCTTTATACTACTCCATTATTCAAATGTAATTAGAGGTTCTGCCTAACAATAACCATAAATCTGGATCCTAATAGGTTGCTTTTCTGGTGAGGACAGGCTGGACTTAAACTTAACAAAGACAGAAATGTCAAGGTGCGTATGAGCTAAAAGTAAATGCGAATTAATCTTATCCCAGTTAAATCCTCTATTTCCCAGTATAGTTTAGATGTTTTAGAAATGAAATTTCCCCTCAAATGAGGCCTAACTAATATATGAGAAGTACTGCAAATACACATAACCACCTGCAGACAGACAGACACTTGCTTGAGCAAAAGTAACAGGCTGTCAGATTGTCTCCATAGACAGATGTATGCACGTAGGCGTGTACACATGCACGCACACTCCACCACCGGCATCCACACACATACAGTGACACGTAGCACACACACTCACACAACCCTGAGCAAAAAGTAGCAGACTGTCCTCCTCCTGCCCTTCAATCTCTGAGTTTTCCCTCTTCGAGCAATTAGATCTACTTCCTGCAGTGCTCGGGTCCTTGTCATTAAGCTCAGCTTTTAATTGAACATGACGTCATGGGCCATTGAATCTGTCATTATCAGAGGTGGCCTAAGCAATGTATTGGGAAATGAAACAGACTCAGTATTCATTATAAGCTGAAGGCAACTACCATGTCCAATATCCAGGTTAAAGCTGTTGTAGCAGCTCTCACTTTAGCTGATGAACACAGCTTTTGATTTGTGCAGGAAAAACGAAACATTACCACATGGTTATTTCATATAAAGCAATGGAGGGTGCCTCATCTAAACCATTCAGCTAATGCCATTTGAGCTCAAAGGAGCAAAATACCACTTAGCATTCAGCATGGTATTCTTGTAGCAAAGTCTAATGACATAGTAACTACTTGGGGCATTTAAAAACAAATGGGAGGAATTACTTGACCCTGGTGTGACACTGATCTGCATAAAAGGTGGTACACTTTGTCCAGGAAGGACAAAGCACACAGAAAAGTTAAGAATATTTTCCACTTCTAACCTTAAAATCACTTTTTACACAGTTCTGAACTCAAACACTTCCATGAGACAGGCTGCTCAGGTGCAGGAGGGAACAGTTATATAATGTACAGTAGTTTGAGGTCAAAAGGATAGTTTTCATTTCGGGCAGTTGTACTATTTTTTGCCTCTTACCCAATCTGAAACAAACTCATGGTTTCAACACGCCTTTTGTTCCTATATCCCTCTGCAGTCTCATTGTACGCTATGTTGAGCTATTCAGGTCAGGTACTAGTAAAAGCATTCCACTTGCTCTCATGTGAATTTTATTTTTATTCATTACTGACCCACTCTTGGACCCCCTACAGTTTGGCAACAGAGCCAACAGGTCTGTAGATGATGCCATTAACATGGCCCTCCACTTGCTTTCACATCCTCCAGCACCTGGACCCCTCAAGATTCTGTTTGTGGATTGCGCATTCAATAATAACATCCCAGCTCCGCTGCAGGTCGAGCTCTCCCAGTTGAGTGTGCCAGACTCCACCTGCAGGTGGATCACATACTTCCTGTCTGACAGAAGGCAGCATGTGAAGCTGGGAAAGCATGTCTAAGATTTCCAGACCATCAGCACCAGATAGCCACAAGGCTGTGTTCTTTCTCCCCTGCTCCTCTCCTTGTACACCAACAACTGCACCTCCAGTCATCAGTCAGTCAAGCCGACCCGCTCTCATCCCAACTTGTCACCGCTCCACAAAGTACCCTAAGTGTCCAAATGATGCACTGCCAAAAGGTTTAAGCAACAAAACTGACACAAGTCATGTGATACATGTAACGTTACATGCCTTTTATGTATTTTTTAATACATAATTTTTGATTTCACATTGGACATGTACCCTGTTCTCCTGGGTGAAGGTGCTGGGTTTGATTGAGCCGTCCATCCAGCCACCCCGCCTCCTCCATATACAGATTTTCTCACTCTCTTTGGTATGTGTAAAGCCTGCTGCATGTCTTCAGCTGCTAACAGGTATCATGTGCATCTGTGTGAGTCACTGAGGCATGGTAACAAACGTCAGTATTTGACGAGTTGGGAATGAGAATGAGCTGGTCAAGCTGTAGTTTATGGATAACACCACCCTCACTGGACTTATCTCTGGAAGGAATGAGTTGGCCTACTAGTGGGAGATTGACCATGTGGTGACCTGGTGCAGTGAGAACAACTTGGTGCACAGCTCTCTGAAGACAGTAAAGATGATTGTGGACTTCAGGAAGACCCCGGCCACACCCACCCCCATCACCCTGTGTGACGCTCCATTTGACACTGTGAAGTTGTTTTGCTTCTTGGGCACCATCATCACTCAGGACGACCTCAAGTGAGACCTGAACATCAGCTCCCTCACCAAGAAAGCACAGCTGAGGATGTACTTTCTGCGGCAACTGAAGAAGTTCACCTGTCCATGACGATGATGGTGCACTTCTATACCACCATCACTGAGTCCATCCTCACCTCCATCACAGTCTAGCTTGCTGCTACCACTGCCAAGGACAATGGCAGATAGCAGCATATTATTTGCTCTGCTGAGAGGGTGATTGCTGCAATCAGCCTTCCCTCCAGGACTTCTACTTCTCCAGGATCCTGAGGCGAGGAGGACAGATTGTGGCCGACGCCCTGCAAGCGCGGACGCAAATATTTTGAGACTCCTCCCTCAAGCAGGAAGCTGTGGTTCGTCCAGACCAAAACCTCACACCATAAGAACAGTTTCCTCCCAGCAGCTGGCCTCATCAGTAAGGCCCCCACTGACATCGATTCTTACTTCATAACAACTGAGCCAATATCGCTGATGAAGACCATGGCATGTGGTTGAAAGCTCTTGAAAAAGCAAGAAAGTAGATTGCTTTTAATAATCTTGAATTGTTTTTGAACATTTTTACAATTTTCTCATACACCCAAGCAATTAGCCGTATAATACATCTGATGTGACTCAATATGTGTATATTTAAATCGGTATGTTTTCAGAAGCAAATTAACTTTCTTTTCTGTTATGATAATTTTGATAGTACAAAATGCTTTCTAGTTCATTTTATCTGCTCTCTAGTTTGACCTCCTCACTTATTGAGCACTAAGAAGATTTAATACAATGCGACCACACCTGATATCTCAATTTTTCTGCTTTTTCCCCCCAGAAAATCTGGCCTGGTGCAGCTGTAACCCAGTCGTAAAAGGAGTCCCACCCTTGTTAACACCGTAGCGTTTTATGTAATCCTCATGCTATTTACTTCCTCCAAAAGCCTCTCCTTGCCTCTCTCCGACTCTCCTTCACAGTAAATCCTCAGTAATACCAGCCTGTATTGGCAGCCAGTCCCATGGGGGCACTGCAGTGCACTACCTTGAGATGTCAGCAGAGCCAGCCCTGTTTTGGAATTGATCTCTTGGTAATCTTCTCTCTCCCCAGGGCGCCCAAGCATCTTCCGGCTAAGAACGATTAAAGACTCCGTCAACCACCGCCTCCCCCTCGCCGTGCTCCATTCCCGACCGCTCTGTCTGGGCCCCCTCGAATCTCGTCAGCAGCAATAGCATCAGTACACATCAGTAATGACACTGCCCTGTGGCCTGTCTCTCCTCTTCTTTGTTAAGGACAATGAAGGCCTTCAGATATGTGTGTCATGTGAACTATGATGACTCTTTCCCATGAATAACACACTCATCATCATTGTTAGTCAGATGATATATGTTCCCTGAATGCCTCAGCTGAGATATGTATACTGTACACTGGTAGCACCGATATGAATCAGTCAACAGTCAGTCTGTGTTAGTTTTGGCCATTGCTGTGTGGCCATCATCATTATCGCCACTGCTGCTCCAACCAACCACAGCTATTTTAGGAACCGCATAAATAAGTGTAAAAGAGCCAGCTATAATTACATCTATCCTTTATGCACTATCACTCACTTCAGCATCATTATATTCTGCACTGAAACTTGTTAAGGTTATATCCATGCTGAAATTAACATCTTCATCTTTAATGACTCCATCTCAGTAACTCATGCCTATTTATGAGAGTATCCTTTCTGCTTGACAAACTGATCTAAACTGCCCTCAGCAGAGGAGGGAAAGAGAGCACAGAACTTTTTTTTTATTTGAGTCAAATTACTGTTAGGTTGCTTAAGTTTCTCCCAAGTAAGTTGAATAATTTAGGGGGAAATACTAGAATAGCTCATTTAAAGTTCTTGAGTACTTTGAGAGAACATTCAAACTTCTTAAGGTTGTATTTAGGGTCCAGTACTATCACCTGAAAGTAAATAGGACTAATGAATTTGTCATGATCCAGTTTAACAAATAAATCTGATGTTACCAATTTAAGATTTGGAAATAAACAATTACGCACTACTATTGGGCAAGAGGTGGCCAGAGTGAAACATTCATTACACACACAAATGGCATGGTTCTGATGTGTTCAAACATATGGAAGTATATTGATGACAAAAGATTTGAGAAAAAACAAATCAGAGGGCAACTCAGTTAGATGATTTGAGCAGGAAGAGGAATTGACCCTTTGCTAAGCCTCACGCTCATTAGTTACTGTTGCTATGTACGTCAAGTTTTCCATTCTCACACTGCACATATGTGGTTTCAGTGATAAAGGTGTCAGATTTAACATCAAAATGACAGTACTTTTTGAAACACTAGGTCACTTCTTATTTCCAGCTGATGACTGATGTGGAATTTGTTGGCTAAAATGATGACTCCAGCCAGCAGAGTTCATAAGGGCAGCTAGCTAATGTAGGTTAACGCTAATGCTTAAACTCCTCGAGTTAGCTGAGAAGTCTGTCTCCATCTTTTTAAAATGTTGTCATGAAAACATTTTAAAAACAGAACACCGCAAAAGTGTCATTAAATAACTAAATGTAAAGTTACTCCACACATGATATAACATTAATGCTAAAAGCAAACATTCGTCAGACAGTGAAATACAACATGTCTATGTATATGATAGCTGACAGAAATACACTCATCAATGTTGGAAAAGGAAGCACAGGGATTAGATTACATGCAGCAGACCCTGAGGTGGTCACCCAGCCAGACCAACCAGACCACGACCTCCACAGGAGAAGAGGTGGGATAAGAGCTAGGTTATGCCTAGACCTAGAACAGCAAGGCACAGAGAGATGTGTCAAACCCGAAACATAACTCCTGAGGACCACAAGTTTGTCTGAAAGTAATGTTAATTACTGCAGGTAGTAAGCTAGCTAAATAGATGCTAACATTTGCAGTAGTTCACATGAAGGATCAATTTTGAAACATTTTAGGATATGCTAAGTATTGCGATAACTATTTATTATCACACGTTGCTTTTTAAAACTGCAAATTATGTCCCCCCAAAAAACTTTGTCATCATCTGTTTGACTTGTAATACAGAGTTTTACACAAAGTCTGTTCATTTAACTTAAATCATTTGCAGCAAAATGGATTGTTAAGCTGAAAGACTGTCCAACAAACCTGTTCTGACCTCTGCTGACCTTATCATAAAAAGCAAGTTATTTTATTATTTCAGTACCACAAAGTTTATCTGTATATTCAAAATTAATAATTTATGTAATAAAATATTGAAAATTGGCATCACTGTATCAATACAATATTGCAGTACCATGGTGTATAGATTATTCCCCCATCCCTGGATCCTACATGGATGCCCTCCATACTAGATTTAGAAAATCTTCATCGCAACGTTACCTTTTGGCAATAAGTAGGAAGGTCGTCCTAGTAGTAGTGGGCAAAATGCCTGGGTACTAGTTAGAAAGGCACTTGGTGCTCTGACAGAAAAGGCAAACTGTAGCTCAATATTTATTCTTTATGTAAATGTCAAAAAAGATCGATCGATATCAGCTATAAATACATGCAAATAAATGTGTGCATAGATGAAAATAAATACCAAGACATGTTTGTTTTGTTTTCTTTATAGGTTGAATATTACTTCAGCAAATACATAGTATTTCTTTACAAATATTGTAAGAAAATGAGAACACAGTTAACAGACTTCTTTCCATTTAATAAATATGATTATAAATGCATAAAACAATTACACACAGCACAGTTGAGGTCAAACAAAAACACTGTAACACCTTACCGTCTGTTCTTATACAAAAGCTGTACAGTAATAAAACTCTTTTTTTTATTATTATTAATATTTCTCTACAAAAATAATAATTTTGCTAATTCTGCGGGGAGGAGGAGATGGAGAGAAAGAGAGAGGGAGACAGAGGAAGAATGTGTAGCTCAAAGCTAGTCGTTGTACAACACGACACCCTCGGGTGCTGTCTCATCACAGCTCATCCTAGCCAGGAGGCCAGAGATCACTTGTGTTAGCAGGACATTCCTGTCTGTTTGGCCTGTCTCCTCCCAGTGAAACTCAAAGGCAGAAGGTGCTTTTATCATGATCTTGTCTGGCCAGTCATTTCCTGTTCCCTGGGGTCAAGTTTAGGATTAGCAATTTGCTGTTTCCGACTTTGGGTCCTGGGTGACAAGCTACTGTACATTTCCCTCAAGCTGTCAAAATCAGATCCAGGACACCTTTCTCTGAATCTGAAATGTGAACTAAATCCTCCCACTATACAATTTTACATCCCTACATTGCAAAACTCGAAAACTCGAAAAGAAATGCTTAAATTGTTATTGTATTGCTACATTCCTATATATTTTGCTGATTTTGCAGATTTACAAAAAATCCAACCACCACTGTGTAAAATGACCCTTATGCACCATGCAATACAACAAGATAAATCACCTCGTAGCTGAGTGCAAAGTCTGTCCTGCTGCCTCAGATGGAACACACACAGCTACGATGGAAATGAAGATGTATGCAGAATTGTTACCAAAAGCATCATCATCATGCAGCTTTGAAATGTAATCGCTTCATTTTACACCTCACCTAAAAACTTCTATTTACTGTATCTGTGGGCAGCACACAGCACTGACATCTCATCATGCCCCATTCACACATATGGACTCGTATAGGAGACTTGACAGGATGTCAGTCATTGTGAACTGTTTCTTGGCGCTCAGTAGCGAAACATGGAATAGTTGAGAAAGGCTCCACCTTATACAAAATGCCACAGTACCATCAGTACCAACAGACAACAAAACAAGATTTGCCTGGTTTTTGGTTTCTTTTCTTTTCTTTCTTTACATTTCAAGAATAAAGTTAAAATACCATTTCAAACTGCAAAAAATATACTGTAAGAGTTCACTCAATATAATGCAGACCTCAGCCAGGCAGACCAAAAGGAATATTTGGGTGTTACCTCTTTGTAATCAGTAACATTTTGATTGAAGAAATTCCCTCCAGTTGTTCCTAAATGATCATGCAAGAGTGGGATAGATGTGAGGGTACAGTTACCTTTGACCTTTAACCACCAAAATTTAATAATTTCATTCTTGAGTCCAAGTTAACATTTGTGCTGAGTTTGAAGAAATATCATCAAATATTTTTTGAGATATTGTGTTTGCAAGAATGGGGTGACCCAAAAACATAATACCTGTGACATGTGTCACCCAAAATTGTGAATCACAGAGGTCCTTCAGCATACAGTCATGAATGTCCACAAAAATTATTAGGCTAATCTGTCCAGTAGTATGCTAGATTAGCTGTAGACAGTAGCTCCAGCCAAGTTGGTCTCACACACACACACATATTCAAGTAATCGCATGATGCCCTCAAGGCTTGGGCCTGGCAAAGATAAAAATAATCTTCCTCTTTGGATTTATTTTTTGTTATGCCTGCACTAAGACAAAAAGTACAACTTTATTCTCAACATTTTAACTTTATTCTTGAAATGCAAAATTCAAAAAAACAACAACTTCCTTCTCTCATCGACCTCACATGCCCACAAGTTTTCAGGACCTTTGTATGTATGTGTGAATGCACTGACAGGATACACCACCATCCTATTAGCTCGCCTTGATGCACATCAACAACTCAGAAAAGTATCACCTCAGATTGACACACTTCACCTTCTATACCGTAACTGTTTCTTCTTTCTGTACAGCATGTCTGCTGTGTGTTACATATGATGGAGAGTCACTCCAGTGTAACAATCAAATGCAGAAAGTGTAACTGCTTGGACGACACTGTAACTGAACACTGAACTTGAATATGCCCCAAATATCTTGCTTGTTAGCTAGCATTAAGTAAATAAGAAACCAGAGTTGGAATAACCCACCCAGGGGACACAAGACAAAAATGAGATGTGGTGGAGAGATGATGTCCCTCCTGTTTCTCCCCAATCTCTGTGCATTGTGTATACGTTGGTTAGTAATTACTATAGTTTGTGCTTAGTTGAAAATGCACCATGTAATATAATATGTACTGAAATCATGACAGGCAGACTAGATAATATCTCATGTCCCCTCGACAAGATGGGCCCTTAAAATTAGGTAATGATGCAATATTGCCTAAAGGCCTTTATTGTTTTGATTTTTAATACATTTTAATGGTACATACAGTCTCAGCAAAAAGATTTGAAATGTATTATTTTATCACAATCTAATTTATACACAGTGAATTTGGTGCCTTTGGGTCCATAAAGATTCTGTGGCCTCAGGGCAGATGCCCAAAGTAGATACTCGATTGGTAGTCCAGCCTTGTCAGTAACCTACCACTTACTTACTTATGTACTTACAATTTACCTGACTTTGTGTCAAAAGCATAATTTCATATTTATTTGTACCTGTAATCCTACTAACGACCAATCCCACAGATAGTAAAAAAAGAGTCTATCACACCACATTTCACATTTTCTTTGTCAATTTTTGGCAAATCACTGCAGAGCTTCCATTATGCTTTGGATCAAAATTTTCCCCTTCATATTGTTTGATCACTGTGTAATCCTGCCTCACCTGATACCTGGTTTGAGAAGCCATTCACTTGTGTCCCATCTAAAATGAAAACTTCCTCACTTGGCATAGTGTTTGGTGGGTTGTCTCTATTACGGTGGTCAAATGATGCAATGCTAAACAAAGCAGCCGGTGTGTGTTGCATGTGCATGTCTAACCATTACTCTTTTTCTATATGGTGCATAAATATCATAACTGACTGTATTGCAGGTGTATCTGCTGTGGCCATTTCTGTACAGCTACGGCTGAACAATTGCAGCAAAGATCATCCAAATCTGACAAAACCACACTCCCTCTGTATTTCCACATCTCTACCAAGTAAAAAGAAGCAAAACAAATCCGGAAAAAGTTGCCTCTGAAGATTTGAAAGGCATCAATCAGACATTTACATCTGTCAGATTTCACACGCAAAGAACCACAGGGCTTGACAGACCTCTGAGCAAGCTAACCATCCGTGTAGCCTGGTAGCATCTGCGCTCTACTTCTCCTGCTCCTACAGCACAATATAATGAGCTGGGATGAAGATGGGTGCTACTCGAGAGCAGGTCAGGACATTAGCCTAAATGTGTCACCAACCTTAGCCAGCCTTCAGCTTGACTGGCCACATTAAGTATTCAACAAGTCAACCTCTTCTTATTCCGTCCAATGGAACGTTCTTAATGCGTTATGACCCCAAAAAGCACTCTTCCATCTCTCTGTCTCTCTCTTTCTGACTGCCATGCTCTTTGGATTCTCCCACAAAGTAGTTGTATCTCATTCCAAGTGCCACCTTAAATCTGAGCCTTGATAAATTGTATTCTGCCTCCAGTAGGGGTGTTGGTTGTGATCAGGGTATGACTGAGGACGACTTTGGAATACTTTTCTCTGTGGGACAGTCCTCCTGTTTCTTCTTCTACTCCTAAAATGTGTAATGTCTGGTGATGTTTGGGGATCATTTGCAGTCAGAGGGTGCAGTGTAGCACCTTAGCCATCTTCTTATTCTTATTCTGAAGCACAAAACATTTTACAAACTGGTATGTATCATAAATAGTACCAGAAGCGTTAGATTAACAGCAAAGGTTAAATTAATCCAGAAAACCAAACCCTGTATTTCTGTTAATAAATAAAAATCTGAAAAAAAGAAAAAAAATTCAGTAGAAAATGTGTATTGTGCCATAAATCAGTTTTCCAAGAGACAATGGACCAAAAGCTTTGAAGTACCCTATTCATATTTTATAACAGCTTTTCTGTTTAGTATGACATTTGTTATTAAAATACACAAATTTATAACATAGACATTCATGATTTACAAAATAAATGTGTAATTCACTTCAATAACATACTTCATAAAAGTATATTCATATGAATAAATAATACTCTACTGCTGTTAGCTTCAGAGAACAGCAAACCAATCTCAGATAGGTCAGCAAAACCAAAACAATGTTGCTTATTTCATTTTTTCCCCTCTCTAGTTCATGCTGGCATTCCCTCTGAATTATGTATCCGACTTTTATAAATAAATGGAACTTTTAAAATGTTTAATTTATTGGACGTATGTTAAAAGAAAATTAAAAACCTGTACACAGTTTCTTCTGGTTTGAATGGAGCACAGTATGTGTCAGCAGGGTCCAACATGCACAGGTATAAAGCTCAAAACCATTGTGTCCCAAATGGTAAAAAATATCCATGACGCAGCTGGAGTGGTAATCCAGTCCAGAGATTAGACGATGTACGTGGGGAGTTCTGTGGAGAATTTCACATGTACATGAGGTTTCATACATCCTGGGGGGTAAACAGGACAGGCAGAGAAACTGGAATTAGTGGATATTTTGTGCTAGAAGCTCAGTAAATCTAGAAACTTTACCTAGATGCAACATCTCAACAAAATCTGACACACTGATATGCTAGCAAACAGTTACTTATGTACATATCCAGCAGGCATGGAGCAACGTTAGCGTCCACAGGGAGTTCTGTTTTTGATCACCTAATAAATAATAAATATTCCAATATTCATTCTCCTTTCAGCTCCATTTTGGTGTCCTCCACCAACTGCTGAGAACAATATCTGGCTCTTGAGCTTCTTTAGAGAGACACGTTCTTATCAGTTGGGGTTGTATGAGGTAGTTATCCATAGTCAATAGTACAGTAGATGGCACTCGGCATGTGCGCAGTTTGGAGAAGCAGCAAGAGTCTTGGTGTTAGACGCTAAGCGATGTACTGCTGTGGACAGGGCTAGCAGTAAAATGTTTTTAGCCACCTAAAACAGGCCTACCTGCAGGTGGTAACAAAGCTGAAGATCGAATTTTTTCTGGCCAGAAAAACAAAACAATAATCTTAAAGAAGCTAAAATGCTGTGGAGACCTGAAGGGAACTGCAGAGCTGGTGATAAGTCACTGCGGGTTTATCAAAATGAGCATCATGTTTCCACATTAAACACGGTCATTTGAGTCATTATTAATGTAAGAAAAAATGATTAGTGCAGCTTTCAAGCTTAAATAAAATTAATGCATTGTTAATTTGTGTTAAGTATGCAAAGTTTCAAAGAAAAAATAATATGGTTTCTATTTTTAAATTGATGAGAAAGAACATTATGAAAACAGGAAAGCAGGTATTTAAAGTGAGACTATGCAAGTTTTTTGAACAGCAACCACTGTGGCAACAAGTGACAATCAATAGGTAATGGCAAATACTCAGACTGAGTCTCGCAGTAAGAATACAAGAATCATCAAGCCACCCACTTACATACCAATATCTACTCAAATGTGTCTAACACTAGCTAACAATAGCTGTTGCTACTGAATTGAACTTTTCATCTGTAAGAGGAAGAATGTATCATTTATTCTGTCAAAATTACATAGTCTCACTTTAAAGGAAATTGAGACAGAACACACAAAAAAATGAATATGTGCTAATAATAACAGGCAGCAAAACATTTCACATTTACAGAGCCACAGAAATGTAGCAGAAACTCTTTATCCATGAAAAAAGGCTGTATTCATTAACTTCAAGAGTTGGGGTAACAACAAACTGTGTTATAGTCACATATCATATCAGAATGTACAGTTGGGGGACAAATTACAGAAAAAAAAACTGAACAAATGAGGGAAGACAGAAATGCAGATGTTTCTACATAGGACATAAGGGTGTACTAAATGTTTTAATTAATATGGAAATGATATGAATCATATGGTATTGGCTTCACAAGACTGAATCTCAACCCAGCTGAACATTTGTTGAGATTTTCACAACTTGTCCCACGGACTTTGATAATTGATAGCCAAGTTTACACATGCTGTAATTGTCAACTGAATTAGAATTGAACATTTGGAAATTTGTGAAAAAGGGAAAGAAGGTGCAAATTAGGTGCATTTCCATCACCTGGTTTGGAGTGAATGTACTGGGCTACACAAAGCATGGTTTCATCAGAAGGTGTTGGTGAAAGTTACATCAATAGACACTGCAGAAGAAGTAGAGGTCACAAACTGGTAACAAAAGCAGTTGGTTGCCAACTGCTAATAAACCTCAAAGAAGCAGAAACTGTTACCTTGGCCATCTATGAGAGAAAAATGGAGAGAAGTGTTTT